>CABFVX010010706.1:0-13132 GCA_902151425.1 Timema shepardi | reverse complement strand
GCAACATAACACGCAATGATTGGGAAAAAAGTGTTTTGATCCGTTAGCGGAAGTGGGGTTCCCATACGTCCCGCTAACTACTTATAGCTTATCAAATTGTTTTTAAAATAAGGTTAAAAAGGGTAAGTAAAATGGGTAAAAGGTGTAAAACAGTTTAAAAGGGCCAAAAGTGCAGACAGGGCAATAAGCTTAAAAGGGCAATGAGGAAAAGAGGGTTTTATTTTAGGGTGGAAAGGTTAAAAATTTGTAAAAAGTTCAGAAAGAGTAAAAAAGGTAAAAAGTAGATATAATCAAAATTATTAGAATTGTATACCTTTTTATCCCATTTACCCTTTTCCTTCCATTAAAGTTTTTTGCACTAAATGTGCTTTCTGCCCTTTTAGTCCTTTTTAACATTTTTACACCTTGGAAACCTTTTGGTATTTTTACACTTTTTACACTTTTTGGCTTTTTGGCACTTTTAACCCTTCTAACCCGTTTGTTATTTTTGCCTTATTTAACTTTTTTGCACTTTTGGCACATTTTTCTTTTTTTCTCGTTGTGCCCTTTTGGTACTTTTACGCTTCCTTTCCTATCTACCTTTTTAGCAATGTTCGCTATTTTTGTCCTTTTTAACCTTTTTGAGCTTTTGTCATTTTCCCTTATTGCCTCTTTTTACATCTTTAACTTTTATATCCTATTTGATAAAAAATTATTGACTCTTTACCTTTTTGTCCCTTTTGGCTCGTTTACCGTTTACATCCCTTTTACCCTTTTTTTCCTTATCTACCTTTTAAGAATTCTTTGAATTTTTGGAGTTTTCCCCTTTTCCCTTATATCTCTTTTAATTCTTTTATTCTCTTTTATACTTTAACCATTTTTATTTACCTTTTCATCCTTTTTGATTAGATTAACTTTTTAGCCTTTTTACACTTACTACACCTTTTTACATAAAGCTTTTCAGTTTGTCAATCATTAGATCAACATCCAAATTGTTCAATATATCGAAGCATCAACTTATCCATGTGGTCATGAATAATTGTAATTTATTCTTGGCCTGAATCAGTTTATAAAAAGCTCATTCATAAGCGGTACTTGTGACAGGAGTACTCTTTGGTAACCTTGATAAATTGTGAAAATCCATTTTCCACACCGATGGTCTGAAACCAGTCCTGAAAGTGCAAGGTTGTTAGAAAGTTTACTAAAATACGCATTTTTTTAAACAAGCCAATTGAATTACTTATCACGCAAAAATCTCTCATTTTAAACCAATTCATGTGTGCCATTTTTAAAAGATTGAAGGCTATCGTCGTCTCAAACAATTTTGATATCATTTTTAAACGCAATCGCTAGATCCCATTTTTGAAATATTTCAAATTAAAAAAAATTTGTAATATGTAAACCATCCTTAATTTGGGGGCTAAAGACAAAATCAAAAATTGAATAAACTCCATCAAATCATCTCATCTCTATCCCTTAGGGTGGGCAGACAGACAGAATTGTAAAATCCACTTTTTTGGGTTTGGAATCACATAAAACATAGATTCAGCATAATCTCGAGGTCGAAAATGTTGATGATCATTTGATCACAATACTGTTTTTATTTTTAATAAAGTAAAAAGCCACTGCGTTTTACTACACTTCAGGATTAGGGAAGAGTAAGGTAAAAAAAACACCTCATACAACCAACTAATATTCGAACCCCAACCTCTCCAGCCCCAGAAAACCAGACTAAATGAGCTTTATACGTGTCCACAGATGCTTATTTACATGAACGGGGTTGTATCTCTTTACAAAACAACAAATATAAAGCCATTCTAGTTCACTCAATTAGGACTATAATTTGGATGAACATTGAGGTAAAAAAATCGATTTCCCTATTAATAAAGTAACAGATGAAAAAAGAACATCGTTGAAAACATCGATGTTAAAGAACCAATAACATTGGTAATATTTTTAAAACCAACTGTAACTGTAACTAAAGTGTATTTGTAATAAATTAATACAAAACTCATATAGCAATTCAAAAAATTGTATTAAAAACTAATAATAAAAAAATACTATTTTTAAAACATATCATTGTCTCGGACATTGCTACAATACAATGAAGGTTGAAAATCATCTACGAGGAAAACATCGAACCTTCAACATCTATGTTCAATGTATTGACAGTAGCCATGTCCCGTTTTCCGTGTTGGGTTGATCAGGGGCGTTACATAAAACATATTTTGAGGGAGTGAACCAGTGTTTTTTCCCCAATTCCAACATTTCAAAATTAGAAAAATTCCCAAGTGGTAAAGGAGAGTACAAGAAGGGTCATGTTGAGAACGGGTGGTGGGCTGGGGTTGAGGGGGTCAGGAGGCTCTCATAATTTATTTAAAATTTGGGGTGATAATCAAGCCTTGAACCAAGCTTTTAGGCAACTATTTTTTAATTAATTAATTAATTTTTTTATTTGCTGATACTGGATTTTTAAAGCTACAAGGCTTTTTCAGTGCATAAGGAAATAACGTGAATTATTATTTATTTCAGTTTACCTGCATCTGAGCTAAATATACAATTGAGCTTGAATATATTTATTTAGATTTGAAGCTATCGTTCAAATCGTGTATTTTAGATTAACAAATTTAACTGACTTTATCACAGTGGTTTCTAACATTTTGTAGTTTATGACCACAAATAACTTTAAAGTTTAAAGTTTTTTTCACTGTGTATTACTACCAGCCCGGACTATCTACAGTTAACTACACGAGTGTGATAGGTAAAATCTAGAGGAAATGTAGCCTTATTTGCTTGGAGGGATATTAGGATAAACTACCACTGGCCAGAATTATAATCCTTACTTCACCTTTACCAACAAACCAAACCAAAAGAGCGTGACATTAAATCCGCATGTCCACTAATGCTTGTTTTAATTAATATAAATTGCTTATAGCAATGATTAATTATATGTGACTAATATGTAGTAAAAGAGAATCAACAATCCCGGGGTTGGGGGATGATTTTATATTATGCTAGCAGCATTACAAGGCTGCCACAGTAAACAAGTCAGCAAGAAGCTATACAAATGGATTAGCCAAAATGAACCTAAGCAGTAACTAGGCAGTTTTTAGCACTTTAAAAATCCTTGAAAAAGTAATATAAAGCTAAAACCTCTATATTGTGAACCCAGCCAAAACACGCTGTAACCCCCAAGTTGGAAACCGCTGCTTTATTATAACACACTTGGAAGCAATATTTAACTAATAAGCTCCCAGAGATCATATTCTGAAAATTGAAAAATGACACCTGGACACGGGAATCGAACCCGGGACCTTCGGCTTAGTACGCCACTGCTCTTACCACTGAGCTATCCAGGATTCGTCCCGTGCCCATGGTCATTCTTCACTCAGAGATGTAGAACTCGCTCGTCACTTTGGCCATGTTTACTTAAAAACATTTTCAACTGTAAGATAAAGCAATAAAAAAATTATATATCGATATTTCTATAGTATTTTGATACCTGTCTACCAATTTCCCGCTTCATAACATCATGAAAGTTGCCCTAAAATGTTAATACTAGTAGACAATAAACTATTCAGAACATATTGTAATTTAGCGCGTAGGGTGAAGGGGCTTTCCCTAGCATTTTATTAACTAACTTAGGGCCTATGACAAATTCGAAATTAGCACTTTAAACAACATGGTTATACGAAATTTCACGCAAATCGAACACTAAATAACGAATTTAAAAATCTACCCCAAATTTGAAAATGTTAAAGGAAGGGAAAAAAAACCTATTTTTGGTTTAAGTAGTCTACTTAATCAAATGAAAAATTATAAAAGTTGTAACAACGTAACACAGTCCTATTACTCCTCTTCCTTCATTGTTGCTGTGAGCCTATTCAAATTGCTTTCATGAAAGCCTATTTTAATAAACAATTAAATAAGATAGATCAATTCAACTAAAACTAATATGGCTACTTGCTAGAAAAACTAGTGTGTATTTCAGAAGTCAAACATTAACACTAACCTCAATGTCCTCATTTCATCAGTCAGAGCTTTCTATAAGAAAACAATAAAATGTTGCGTAACATTCACTCCATTTATGACTTCAAAATTTAATAAAACCCTAATTAAGGCATTGGCTGTATAACATATTATTATAATTTGAATAATAAAACTGTGACAGTCCAACAGCCACGAAAGTCATAACTGAAAATATTAAACCATAAACAAAACATTGGCTGACAATGCTGTCACTTCAAGCATTGCTGGCTGAGTGAAATTTGACTACCGGGCATCTCGTGTTCTTTTATGTCTCGTTTCCATACCGCATTCGGCAGACACTCACCGGCCGTTGTCTCTGCCTACTGACAACGATACTACCATACTACTTGATTAACTAAGATGTCTACGGTCTACAAAACAAGGAATCTCCTTTAAATGTTTGGCGATTTTTGAAGTTGGAATTTTTTGTAGAGTAGGGATTAACAGTTGGGGAATTTTTAATTTGTCTGTAATAGTCTGTGGTTAAGGACTTTCATAATAGAAAGTAACGGGGTACAGATTAAGCTTAGAATTTCCCAACTCGAGATCTCAAATCTCACAAAATTCCCAACTTTCAAGCTTTTAACCAACATTGGNCATCCCCCAAACACCCCCGGCGCGATGCTCCTGAGGTTGATCCCACCAGTCGATCTCGCTGTAACTGAGCCAACTATTTAGGTAAAAGGCTACACTAGTTAATATAGTAATAAAACTATTGATCGATGTTATCATTTTTATTAGTAGCTTTTTTTAGTACCGCATCTACTAAACGCACGGGCTATGCACCTATGTAGACCTACTAAATTACTCTAAAGTGTGAGAGGGAGATTGGAAAATCATTTAGAATTAACCACGTTCAGTACACCTGACTCGAATTGAGGTCCGACCCCACTGCCTTGGCAGTCTAATATATTGCGAGAGTGACGCCTTAAACCACACGACCAATAAAGTGGGTATTAATAACTATTACTATTAGCAGCGCGTCTTACTACCCGCTTGGGTTATACGCACTTACGCTAATGTATAATGGCAGGGGGATTGTGAGATGAAATGAAGGAACTACAGTTTAACGTGGGATCCGAACCACGGTGGAGGCCTGGCATCCCACACATTCACAAGTTGTGATTAATACACGTCTTATCAGAGGTGAAGGAACGGTTTAGAAATCAGATAAATCTGTGCCGGGACCAAGGATTAAACTCCGGACCCCCAGCACACAAGTCTGACACCTTTTTCCTAGACCACCAGGCCACCCCTATTAACAATTAAAAGGGTTTTCATTTATCAGCGATTCTTGTAAAATGTGTTCGACAGTTAAAACCTTATAGTAAAAATATATAATTAGAATAAAATTTTGTTAAATATGTTAGGTGCCTACAAAAAAATAATCAAATGCAACATTTAAACTATTAACATCCAGAGAGGCTTGAACATTGGAAATTGGAACAAGAAGCTTATCTACACTTGAGATCACGATATTTCTGTCCTTTCTTCCTTTATTTGGTGGAAATAATGACTCATAAATACCTGGCTGGCTACCTTCTTCACCTCACTCGGACAAAGGGGGTGAGTTAGGAAATTATTGACACTCAAGGACCCCCACCTTTTACTCCCTCCCTAGCAGTTTACAGAATTTAGGATCCACCCCTCACCCAATGTGGTATTTTTTTCTTCATAGCCTTCAACTTTTGAGTTCATCTTATCATGAAATGGAGTCTTAATAAAATACAAATGGCGGCTTTTTGTCGGTCTGTCCATTGTCCAGAGTTTTTCTAAGACTTCCCAATAAGGTACTAAGTAAGCTCAAACTTAACACAGTGATTGATTAAACGTGGTCCCCATCTTTTTAAAGGGGAAACCTCTTCCTTTACAAAATTACGTTACTCCCGGATACTAAGATCTTATATATAGGATTGAGCCCCGAACCCCCAACACATGAGTCCGACACCTTACCCCCTAGACCGCCAGGTCACCTGTGCGTCTTATTACTCTACTATATCTTGTCACGTTTATTTCTAGTGTAATTTGACTACTATTCCTCTACAATATTAAGAATGAATAGCCGAGATAATAATCACAATAATTTTTATTTCGTCCATCAAAACAATGTGAAATTGACAATCATCTCTCCATGAATGAAGTTGTTAGCGATAAAGTCTGTTGATTTGGTAGCATGCACCAGTCTAGCGGAGCACGTTGACATGCCGAGGAGAGCCGAGATATACCGAACAAAGTCGACATTGCTGTGAGGAGTGGAGCGGCCGACCTTCGCTTGGACACGCACCTTGGACAAGTTCATTACCACGACCGTCTAACCCCTCCCTCAAACTTTTACAACCAATACCTTCTCCTTCAAAATGGGTGTTATAAATATCAACCCACGACAAATTACTCTTCTGAATAATGATATTGCTGATTTACCCTTCTCTTTTACTTTCACTGTTTGGGACGAAAAGGTCTTATTGTTACCACGAAAAATATCCATAAAGTGGATTTATCGATTTCACTAAAAAACGTAATATTTGTTTAGTGTGTTAAATGCTCAGTTACCAGGAGGCAACCCGCTTCAGTGAGCACGCGAACTAAACGTCAAGATAACCTGGTTTAGTTTGTTAGTGTCAGAAAGGTCGGGGATCGAATACTAGTCGGGTGTACGGAAGGTGGTGTTTTATAAATGCGGGTACATTTTCTATACATTTCTACCTTCTTCATACCTGGGTCATTAGCGTAACTTATATTAATTGAGAGTATCCTGGAGAGGAAATGAGACGCGGTGAAAATTGAAATAGAAATATGTCAAAGTCTGATAGTCTTATCATGAAAACCGTCCGTTTGTCTGCTGGGTATGACGCAGTATAACCTATTTGAAACAATCATCATCATCATCATCATGAACTGCTTCCAGCCTGTGGCCGGGTCTGTTTAGTAAAATGCCTCTATCGTCCTCTGTCCTTCCACCATTCTTCCTCCGGCACTCTCTTTTACTCTCCTATCACTTGCACACTTGCTGCTATCGGTTCCTCCCATCTTTCCTTGGTCTTCCTTGCGGTCTCTTCCCTACATACTTCATATCCATTAATCTTCTTGGAATCATCTTCCCTTCCATCCTCATTACGTGTCAATACCATCTCAACCTAGCTTCCTATTTAAAATATATTAGGTAAACATTATTATTTGCTCTGTGCAGCCTTGTTTGAAAAAAAAGACAGGTTGACCACCGCCTATTGTTATGCTAATGAGTTTCCAACTTCTGCCATGATCTTCGTTCGTTATTACATAACCTCCTACAGCTCCCTCCAATCGAGCTGACATCGCTGAGTACGACACTATCCTTTATCTATGGTACGACCCTATACTGGACATTATCTCTGAGGCAAAACGTCTCGGTGGCGTAGTTAGCTAATGCGCTAGTTTCGTGTTGAGATAAACTGCTGAGGATGGGGAGATCAAGGTTCATATCTCGGTCGGGTGAACGGTGGGGGGGGTTCTTAAGTGGTTTTCCACTCTCCCTCCACGCAAATTCGTGTCCACTTCCTTTAAATCCAACCTTCCCAATTCCTAACCCAGTAGCGTAATTAGTACTTAAGCATATCACCCGAACGGGTAGTAAGACGTGGTGCTAAATTAATATTTTTTTAATATCTAAGGGCACTACTAGTAAACAGTGTTGTAATTTTCTCTGGCTTCGCGTGGTCACTCTTCTATTAAATCTAAGGCCAATTTGGCTACAGTGGCTTGTCAAGGTTGCCATTGGCTCCTTTTTACCCAAGCACACCACTTTCCGACATAACTGAGATCGAGGAGATTTGGCAACAGTTAACTGAGATAGAGAGAGAGCGCGAATATAAAGCCTTTCTCCACAAGACCTACAACCACTAAAGGCTCGTTGACACGCTATTAGTGGACTAATGCAAGTTTAGTGGTATTAGATTACTAACATGCTAGTTGTGTTGACACGCATTTTTCACTTGTATTAGTATCGCTTCTAAAAACATGGCTTAAAATGAAGTTGTGCTAACTGATCTCTCTATTGGGGCATTTTTTTCATCACTGCGTCTCATTTCTCGTTCGGGTTATTTATACGCACAGGCCTATATTAATGACGCTTATGTGCTAGGATCTAGAAAGGGTGAATATAGAATAAGAATGTGTGATCAAATAAATTGCAATTTTTCAGTAAACGCAATGTATCATAATTAGTTGACCTGTTTAAAAAAATTGTTTTATATAAACAACATAAAAAAGTTAGTGATTAGTATATTTCATATTTCTTAATTCCTTAATGGTTTAAAATGTATTTCAGTTGATCCCAAATAGTTATTATATTATTTTTCTTGATGTGTTAACTCACTTAGCATACATAATAAATTAAATTAAATTCAAATAAGGTCAATAAATTCCACACCCCTCGGTTGGGCATTTTTTTAAATAGGTTTTTTAAACCCTGTTTTAAATTTTGGTATACTAGTAACAAAATATGGTGTTAAATGCTAGCTTGCTAGGCCTAAAATATACCTTAAAAATAATAATTCATTAATTTGTAAATTGGTTTAAACATAAACGATATGGTTTGATTTGCGATAGTAATACGTAACCGACAGGTAGGTTAAGTTGAGTTACCTAAGTAACCGGAGCTATCTCCGCCGCCTGTTAGCTGTTACAAGAGGTTACTCCTACCTCGAGTCCTGGGTTCGTGTCCCAGTGTAGTTTGTTTCGGGCTCTCTTCCCGAGGACTCGCTCAGTTTAGTCATACTACAGGGTTATCTAGTTTTGTAAATAGCCCGGGTTCGATCTCTGGCTACTCAGCTCAAGAGACCTGTGCCAATCACCTTCGACTCTCCTATCAATACTTTTACCGCGGGGCCATCTCCCGCTCTGTCAGCTGGCCTCAGTATGCCTACATATCATCTTAGCCTCGCCATGGTCCGGATCGGCGGTTCTCGCCGGTCTGGCCCCCGTGCTCTGATCAGCTCTGGACAGACCGGGGTTCGATCCCCGACCTTCCAGATACTAGCTCGGCCATCCGGCTCTGTGGTTTGTGGCAACCTTCGAGTCGGGTGACCCGAGCTCTCAGTTAGTCACCCCGGGTTCGTTACCCGGACACCGCAGATAGCACGCTTCTAATAGCGATATATTACAGTCAGTGGCGACCGAGCGGGGTCCATCCCGGCGGTCCGCGTGACACCTTCCACCGCCCATCTCCCGGCGAGCTGAAGTCTCGTCCTTCACTTAGTTCGGGGTAACCTCGTAGTGTTAGACCCTACCGGAGCTAGTCTCCTTAGCTTATATGTAATTAACGCTTATCGCTCAATTAACCAATTTCCTTTTTGTACCTTGCAGCTAAGGCATGTTTTTTTTTATAATACTGAATGTTTTTTTTCCCTATCCTCTATGTTACGCCGGCGCTGCGTCGCCAATGGCTTAAATATATTTTTTGCTTCTTGTATTTTTTTATTATGTATCTATATTAGTTCAATAAAAATATTAAGTCATGTATCTACTCAAATTGCCAAAGCATTATTACAAAGTGTTTGAAATCGGTGGGCTGAACATTATTAATTAAAACTTATAAAGATTGGTTAAAGTGTCAAATACGGAGATTGCAAAACGTACCGAAGATTTCGCGTGAAAGCCGCCGGCCATTCATACCTTACTTGCCGATAACGCGAATATTATGTTGCAGGAACTAATCACGGTACTACAATGTTGTATTATATTTTGTGATTGTATATTAAAACAAATTACACATGCCACGTTGATTGGTAGGAAATAATGGTTTGATCAAATTATTGATAACATTTTCTTACCGATATTAAATTATATCTCTCACAAGGCACATTTCCAATATTTACGTAGGCCTAACATTTTCTTTTGGACACTTCTTGAGAATATGTACGCCTGATATCACTTTACAATATCCTCTAGTGCAATATCATTGACCTTCTTATCTTTGTAAATTCTGTGCTTAAAATTGCACAAAAACTCATTCTTTTCATAGCATTCCACAAGTAAGTGTCCCCCGCACAACCAATTCCTTAGTTGCCGCCATTTTGAATTGTCTACTTGCATTAGTAAAGTTTGAAGGTGACCATCTTTTTCACTTGCAAGTAGACTTGCTTGTTAGTAGCTTGCTTGTCTGTTTACACGGTGCAAGCTGTGCGCGCGCAGCCAAATTAGTGTACTTGCATTAGTCGACTAATATCGTGTCAACAGACCTTAAAGAGGTAATATTGGGTGTAGCTATATTAAGATTCTGGTAGATAGGAACTTCTAGAAAATACTAACCTCTTTTTGTGGTCAGTATTGATAATATTTACTTTATTTTTAGAAGTATAATGTAATGATCTACGAATTGGGCTACCAACTGTACTCCTTTCAAAGCATAACAATTTTGCACTTTTCTTTTCTAGCGTCGATCAAAATGTACTCTTTTATTGAAAGTGACAACATACAAAATTTATATAGCTGAATCCCTGCGATAAACTTTGAGGGGATTCACAAACACCTTGCGTTCCTCCCTTCCCACCCAGTAAGGTCGTACATTGTAGAGTCTATTCATGATAGGTTTTTACCTGAATGACAGTTCAAAAATCATATGTTTAGAGTCTGGGTTGCCAACACTTGTAAGAGATCACTGTTTTGTTAAAAATGTTAAGTGTTTTAATTACATGTTATAGTTTACATTTAAAATAACGTAAACTTAAGTTTTCTTCCCACTATTTTATTACTTTTAATAATTTATTTTTACTCAATACGAGACAATATTTTAAACAAAATTAAAAGTACTTATTTTTCGTTTTGAAATGTTATCTATAATGTGCAATATAGTACATAAATTAATACCTTTTAATACAAACATCGTATTTACTTGGAAAAGAGAAAATACTTGTTTTTTTAATTGTAATAAATTATGTTCTGATTATTCTATTGTAATTCGAAATATTTAAGCAAATAAAATATTTTTATTCACTGCTTGGGTGTATCATTGTAAAGAACTTGTTTACGTCATGTTCAATCACATGGTTTAAATTCGTCGGTCGCTATTTTGATATTTTGAAGCAATATTCGTTAGACCTTTAGTGAAAGTGCTATTAATATATTTTTTTAAGTGGAATAAAACGATAAATAAGCTTTGTGCCCGACTTCAAATAGATATAAATGATATTGGCCTAAATTACTATGGTTAACTATCACATTCATACATTACCATTATGTTTTCATTACAGTTATCCAAAGTGAAAGATGTCAGCTGTTGGTGAAGAGATCCATTAGGTTACTTTTTTCTAATAACTTTTTGAGGTGTCATCCAAGTAAACTAAGGTCGTGAATGAATTATAAGTTACCGTGGTTACCGTGTTCATTCAACTGTCGTCAGCTGTGCAGTTTATTGTCAAAAGGTCTATAGTATATTCACGACCTTAGTTTACTTGGATGACAGCTCAAAAAGTGACTAAAAATAGTCCTTAGTGTATCCATACGCCAACAGCTGATATCTGTCACTTTTGATAGCTGTAATTAAAACATATGGTAATGTATGAAAGTGATAGTTAACCACAGTAATATAGGCCAATATTATTTTATATTTATTTGAGATCAGGAACTAAGCTTATTTATAGTTCTATTCAACTTTAAAAAAATTATTCACAGCACTTTCACAAAAGGTCTAACGAACATAGCTTCAAAATGGCGACCAACGAATTTACAACATGTGTTTGAACATGACGGAAACAAGTTATTTACATTGATGAACCCACGCAATGAACAAAACTATATTTTATTCAGTTAAATGTTTCGAAATACGATAAAATAATCATAAAATAATTTACTATACATCCAAAAAGTTACAATTATTTGCTTTTTTCCAAGTAAATGCACTGCTTGTATTAAAAGGTATTGATGTGTGCACTATGTGATTGTGTTTAATCTAACCAGTCAAACGTAACTATGGTTAAGACTCTTCTGCAGTTTCATTTCTTTCATTGTAACTCCACAGCAATGAAGCGGCACCGGATCGAATCAAAATAACCATATCGACTAGGCCTAATCCTAATAAAGTGACACCAACAATCACACGAGGACAATGGTTATGGAACAACCTTATTTGCCGACTAACAACACGCCGTAACAGTTAGCGTTAATGATGAGACGAATTAGCCTGTAATACTCATTCGGGTGTTACTCGACTAGTGTAGCTACCCTCTGAGATGGACAAACACGTCCTCACCGTCCGGGTGCTAGCCGGAAAGTATAGAGCGTCTAACGCTTCCTTTCTTAATATTACCAAAAACGGACACTAAAAACTAATCTACTAATTGGCTAGCTGTTCGTGCCAAACCTCCCCTTTGCACTGTGAGGCCACACGTGCAATTACCACGTGCATCTCACAGCTCTCAGGTGAAAATAAAATAAACCAGCACGATCAGTGGCGGCTCGTGTATAGGCACTGCGGAACTGCAGCACCCCCTATTTCCATTTGATATTATCGATAACATTTAATATAATGAGTCCCTTTTTAATTAATTCTTTATTTATTTTTGTAGTACACTATATATTCCTTAAGCTTAATGTCAGTACTTTAGTAGCCATCCCCCAGTTTCTGAAAAAGATACAAAAATTTGTGTATAGAACTGTGCGCTTCACAGTGCCAGTGACGTGGTGTTTGACTGTTGTGCGCATGTGCACATAGAACAGGGGTCGGGAGGAAGGTGGGACTGTCAGGTAGTGAGAGCACTGTTGCTCTCGCAGTGCCGGCTTTGGCGTGTGGTGGAAGGAAGTTTTTTTTTACTCAGCGTGTGTTGTGCTTAAAAACCATGTACCATATTCTTGAATGAGATAAAGGTTAGAAGAGTGTAGAATTAGATTATTATTCTGCTTTCAGCTTTTCTATTAGATTAATTTTTTGTTCGGTTCTTTTATTTAACAGAAAACTTTAACCATGGCCTTGAATCCCAAAGAAATAAGTTCTTTGACTGTCAGTGAACTACCACAACTTAAGTTTTCACAGCTATCTCTCCATGAGAAAGTTACAGTAAAGAAACGAGGTCGTTCAACACCAGATATTCTAATATCTCAGCCAGGCAAAAGCAACAACAAGAAATATATTCGTAGCTTTAATTCTGAATGG
>CABFVX010010705.1:0-13134 GCA_902151425.1 Timema shepardi | reverse complement strand
TCCTTAAAAGAACTCGTGGTTCACACGTCCACGTGTGAACGGCCTGTGACCCTCCCAGGTCACGTGCGCCCCCCCACGTTACAATAGGTTAGGGGATCGTTTAGCCCATCAGACTTCTGACCGGTGATTCAACCCCTAAAATATGCATAGTTGGGTTTGCCAAACTGTGTTTTTATTTGTTGATGTGCGTTTCACTGCCCGTTCCCGTCATACGTATTTAATTACACTTATTAATCCTGGATGAGGGAGGTAGAATCTAGAGTAAATGTATTCAGATTTAAATGGAGAGGTAGCTCGGAACCATTTAATAAACACCACTCTTAATACACCCATCCGGAATTGAAACCCGAACATCTCAGTCAGCAGCCAACCAGGCTAGCTAGATGAGTAGGTGTGGTTTAGTTATGTATACTTAACCTATACCCTGATTTAGGTTGGAAGAACAGTAGAGAAAATTCAAACAAATTTATTTGCGGCTAACATTGGTATTATTTTACTGTATTATTTGTGTTATTCTATAGAAATTGATAATATCGATCAAAAATGACAGCTGCAGATAATATGACTTGCTGTATGAATATATTAAAATTGTTTTAGTAACTTTAGTAACTAGCTTCTACTGTCCTTCCTACCAAAATCATTTTTTTTATCTTCAAGGGAATACTTGGAATTATTTTAAAACTGCCCTTCTTATCCTATTCCCTTAGGTTATGTCACTGGTAGCTACTAATGGTAATAACAAACCGTGCCACACCTCACCTTATTTTAGATGTTTTTTTTAGCTATTGATACTTGTAATGTCTTATTTAACCAACTCCGGAAAATTAATTAAAATATCATTGTTGTACTTAATCAAAGAAGCAAAGAATTCATCGATTAATTGTTATTGGAAAATGCTTTCATATTTATAAAATATGTTTGATCTGGGTTTTCACATTACCACACTTTTTAATACGTCAATTTTATTTCCAAAATGTACAGTACGTAAACGGAAAGGTACCTTTTTTTTAAATCCCTAAATATTAGTTCATAAAACTGATAGTAAATACTAGGCCAGAATGTTATTTTTACTTTCTCATGTCAAGAGAAAATATTGTGATTATGAAAAAATCGAGCTTTAGGTTTTGTGTGAACACGAGCTCAACTAAGTGGATTTTACAATGTCTGTCCCCATGTCCGTCTGTATGTCCCCGGTGGATCATAAATGGTTTAATGGATTTTGTTAAAAAAATTAATTTAGATTTTATAGGGAAATCCCTTAGATTTCTTTAATTTTTACCCTATCCCTCAAATTAAAAGTAGTTTACTGATGATCGATATTTTTGAATTAAAAATGTTTCCAGAATGGCTTTAACGATTTTGTTCAAATTGTATATCAGGAGATTGTATGATATAATAAATAACACTGTATAATTTTTGGTAGGGTTAAAACTCATTTATGAGTAATTTAATGAATACTAATTTTTCAAAATCTTGAAATATTTTACAAATAGCTCTAGAAAAATAGTTCTAAATGGATAACTTGGGAGTGTTTGACATGACAAAATAATATGGCATGCTTGTTTTTGGAGGTACAATTCAGCTATGGGTAGTTTAGTGAAAGCATTATTTTTAAATTTTATTACTTATAAAATATCTTTAGTGGTTTGGTTCAAAATGGGTATTTGTTAAGTTGCTTGTATTATAAATAGTTCAATAAAAAAATTATAAAACAATGTATAATAATAATTAGCAAATAACGGATTTTTGTAAAATATGATTTATTTTTAAAAAACAGCTATGACTATTTGGTTCAAAATTGGTATCGGGGAATTATTTTATATTACCAACAATAATGTATATTTATTTCTCTAAAAAGAATTAATTTAGGAGACGTTTACTTATGACAAATGATATATTGACCTTGAAGATTGAACTCAATATGTGAATATTTTTCCAAGATAAATAAGAATAGAATTTATTTTTACAAATAATGTTAGGGTTCGGCTTAGAAGTAATTTAGCTATGAAATTTTTTATAATTTCTAAGATTTATAGATAGAGCGTTATTTTTGTTATTAATAAGATGATCTGTATGTTTTCATGAGGAAAGCAGATTTAAGGGTAATACAATCAAAAGTTTTTTTTAAAAATTATCTTCGAAGACATAATACACACTAGGATAAAATTTGTGCTATTGTGTCGTACCATTTACCTTTATGCATTTTTTAAATAAATTAGTTTTCAGAGTTCTTAGCTACATACATAGATGTATCGGTTTCAATCTCTAGCAATTTCAAAATTTATCTGTGAAGCAGTGGTTTTGGAACTAGGTCAAAATCAGTCTCATTAGAAAAAAAGATCTAATTGAATAAATAGGTAGCAGCTCCGGTTTCGAAAACTGACATTAACTGTCTGAGGCTACTTTGTGCTGACCACAAGACACCGTTTATCCGTCGATGTTGGCAATATCATCGCTAACGGTGGCGGCTGCTCGGTTGTTATAGCTCACGTGCTGGCACACACCGTGGAGTTTTTTTTTAAATAAATTAATTTCATCTTTTTAAAAAATACAAAAATTATTAAATATTTGATTATTTGTAGTTGTGTGTATATTTTTTAAATACTCAATTAATTCAAAGAATAAACTATCTCTGATCCAATACATATGCGGACGGGTTAATCAACACATCCTGATTTTAATTCTTCCTTGGCGATGGCTGCGTAATATAAAGCGACACATCCACATTGAATTTGGTCACTGATAACGGAGAGGACGGGATTTTAGTCATGTTCGGGCTTTTTGGGGATTTTTCACATAAGAGTTGCACTATAGTTTACCTATTATTTCTTCACGCCAACGCAAGCACATCTATTTCAAACTGCGCTAATTATATAACCCCTTCCCATTAAAACTTATGATTTATTAGTGCGAAATTAGTTTTAGGATGGGACTTGCTAAACACTTTTTGACCATCAAATTAATTTTTTTTAAACGTGAGTTACATAAGGCTAATATATATACACATGACATCTGTGTTTAAGTCACGTTCAGAGCGTATATTTATATTCAAGGGTGAACTACCCTTGTGACTAATTACTTCGATCGCTGAAAATAAAGGAACAACGTACAGCAACATATTTCTACGAATCAGAATATAAATTTATTTCTCTGAAATAAAATTTTATTTCTACGTTTTTATTTTTATTAGCAAGAGAAAGTATTGTGATCGTGAAAAAACCAACCTCTAGATTATGATGAATCTTTAGGTTTTATGTGTACCCGAATCCATAATAGTGAATTCTACGATTTGGTCCGTCCCCATCCCATGTCTGTCAGTCTGTCCCTAGCCACGGATAGAAAATTGTTTGATGAATTTTGTTCTAACTTGGTATTTAGATTTTATAGGGCTATACCTAAAAATCTTTTTTTATTTTGACCATAGCCCTCAACTCCAGGGTAGTTTACTGATGAGTGACTTTTTTAAATTCAAAATTATCCGAAAATGACTCAAACGATTTTATTTAAATTGCATATTTAGGATTTGTTTGACATTATAATTTGCATTTTATCATTGGTGATTGGGCAAAAATTTGTTGAGGGGTAGTTTACAGACGGATTTTTTTTTAATTTGAAAATTTTTGAAAATAGCTCTAACAATTTTGTTTGAAATGTGTATCTGGGATTTCTTTGGTATGGAAAATAACAAATATACTTGTTTTGAGGGGAAAACTCACTCATGGGTAGTTTATTAATGAGTGGTTTTTAAAAAACTTGAAATATATCATAAATATTTTTAACGATTAGGCTCCAAATTGGTATCTTGGGAATGTTTGGCATGGCAAATAACGCTGTATACTTGTTTTTTTGGGTAAAATTGTTTCATAGATAGTTTACTGATAAATAATTTTCAAAAACTAGAAATGTTTAAAAAATAACCATATAAATGTTGTTCCAAATGGGAATCTTGGGAGATTGTCAAGGAAAATTAAACTGTATAGTTTTTTGAGTAAGAATTCGTTTTAAGGATAGCGCTTACAAAATGACTTTTTAATAATTTAAAATATTTTAAAAATGACTGATTATCGTTTATAAATGGGTATATTGGGAGTGCTTGATATGACAAATAGCACTGTATATGGTGTTTTGGGGTAAAAATTTGCTCAAGGATGACATACTAATGACTAATTTAGCAAAATTTACATATTTTCAAAAATTATATCCAAACAATTTTGTTTAAATTTGTTATCTAGGGAGCGGTTGACCTCCCAAATAACACTGTATACTTATTATTTAGGTGAAATTCGTTAAAGGGTAGATTATTGATTCGTGATTTTCAATGATAAGAAATATTTTAAATAAGGCTCTAAAAAGTTCGTTTTAACTGTTTATCTGGGAAGGTTTTATATGACAGAAACATATGTATGGCCTAATTTTTTAGGGGGTTAAATTAGTTTAAGGTGCTTTACTGAAGACGTTCTTTAATTTGAATATTTAAATTAATGGCTCCATCGATTTGGTTCAAAAAGTGTATTTGTTAATTTTTTTAAATAATAAATAATTATAAATATATTTAAAAAAAGGATAGTACATTGATTTTTGAAAGTTTTGAATATTTTTTAATATATCTATACTCATTTTGTTTAAAATAAATATCGATGGACTATATTAGATGATAATATATAATATATAATGTATCTTTATTTTTCTAAAAAAAACTTAATTGTAATTTGCTTGCGGCAACAATTGAAAAAATATTTTTCACAATTTTGACTTTATAAATTGAGTTCAAAATGGGTAGCTGTTAATAGTTTTTAACGGTAAATAAGAATACGGATTTATGTTAAGAATCTTCAATTAATTTAATGTTAGTTTACAAATGACTTATCTTTGAAATTTTGAAATTTGTTAAAAATATTCGAACAGTTTGGCTTAAAGTTTATAAATTAAGACTTTTTGGTGTGGTTTTTTATAGAAATGTGTTTGTTTTTATGAATAAAGTGTAATTAAGAGTACTTTACTGAAAACCTATTTTTGAACATTTCCTTCAATTCTGTAATACACAATATGAAAAATTATTGCGATTGTGTCTTACCATTTATTTCGACAGAAAACACTCTTGAAGTACTCAAATAATATCACAAGTTTTTCAACTTTAGTTAATTATTCATTATTAAAATAGACGAAGAATAGAGTATTTACAACTAATCAATCCATTTAAAATACATACATACATACTAAACGTAAATAAAGTTTAAATTATTAATATTTTTCAAGAAACCAAATCCAATCCATAGCCAAAGCCATTATTTATACTTTTAGTGAGGATTGCTCCAAATTTTCAGAATACATTATTTTTTAGTTATATTTTCCTATGGACGTATGGTATGTACACATTTTAATTAATCTATTGGAACAGTTATAAAGAGAAATTAAGAGAAAATTCACTCTTATTTGGGTGGAGGGAGAGGGGAAAACAATTATTTGAATAAAAAACTCAGTAAATAGGTCAGGATTCACTTCGACCTCCACATCACCAAAAATAAAGACCATATTATCCTGACATTTATTACGTGTGTTCACTGATTCAAGTAAATTAAAAATTTAAGTTCCCCATTAAAAACTTGTCTTAGTGGGTATGGTGACCTATTTATTTAATGTATAAATCAAAATATGTTTATTAAAATTTAATATAAAAAATAATAACTTAATCAGCCCTTACCTTATACAAAACCATGCAACGGTAAAACCCAGAGATAACATTAGCAAAATAAATAGTTTTACATAGTGCATTATTTTCTAGATTACATTTCTGAAAGACTTTCTGAAAGCTTCTTCTATTTCGAATTACATAATAATTTTGTTGAGTCAAGAAAGGGAAAATCTTGAGGCATTAAAGATACATCCAAATATAGAGATGATAGCAAGATGGTAGAGGAGCCGTGCTTCAATTTTTTAATATGTTGGTGAATCCTAAATGTGGGCGTCAGGGGAAGGAAAGCAAAAAAATAACTGCTCTGGAGTACATTTAATCTGGTAAAGAAGATGGAAGACAGAGTACGTGAGTTAGCTCATGTAAGAAATAGAGTGCTCCTTGTAGGGAAAAATTACAAGCTACAACCAAGACTTTTACCTTTTTTTTATTCAATACATTAGTTTTTAATCCATTCACTTGAATACAAAACAACATACAAACGGCTCTAGCTTTGTCCAAAATGTTAATATTTAATGGAAGTTGCAAACGGAATGGGTTGTAGTTTCCAAAATTATATCAGTAACAATTTGGTGTAGTGTTTATTCCTGGACTCAATAGTGTCTAAACTTTCGTTTTTTTTTTAAATTAGTACATTAAATACCAGATTTATTTAAAGAATAAGTACTGATTGAGATGGTAGCTTGAAGTAGCCAGCTTTGGATTAATAATAATGTATTACACTTCAGGACCCGACATGTGTGGGTTCAAACCCGACCGTGGTCAACCGATTTTTCTAGTGATAAAGATCCGTATCACAACTTTATTCGGAGGGGAAGTAATGGCGTCGATCCCATGTCGATTGGGCATGTAAAATTGCCCTGGAATTTATGTGAAAATACGTATCCCAGTGAAATTGGTAGACCCTTTCACTCTCGATGACAAAAATTCCCGTGTGCTGATGTAATCAGTCTGTTCAGAAAGTGAACGTTAAATAGGTACCTCATATAAATTCAAAAAATAATTTATTAAAGTAAATTTAATAATTTAATAATAATAATATGATGATGATTATTATTGTTACATAGGTATATATTAATTATGTAAAGTATTCAAGGTTATTTAGGTATATAATATATTATATATGCACTAGCATGGCATGATTCCGCAAGCGATCTATACTTACCGAGTGGCCACCGCCATTATCGCTGATAGTGCCAACTTTTGCGGATATAGGGTGTCATGTGATCAGCACAACGCACCCTCCTGCCTCTAATCTCTGTTTTTCAGACTGGAGATGCTACTTATTTGTTCAATAAGCTCCTCAGTTTCCCTCACGAATTTGAGTTTGACCCCGTTCCGGACCCACTTCTTCACAAAAAAAATCAGGACGCACTGGGGATCCAACTTGAGACCTTTGGAGCTGTAGCCAGAAAATTTGACCACTAGACAAAAGAGGGGTTTACCACTCTCCCTCCACCAATATGTAGACACATTTATTCCCAAAATATCACTTTATTATCTCTACTTGATTAGTCTAATTTAATAAGAATAGCCTGGACACGGTGCAAAAATAACTATTTTCACATTTGTTTTTATATTATTAATCAACTTACTTTAAATTCAAGAAATATCTCAGCTAACTTTTTCATTTTAAAAATAATTCTGAAGTAAATACAGATTTTTTTGTTGCTGTCAAAAGTCTTCTGGGTCCATTCCTTCATGTTGACATATTACATCATACACATCATACACCTTCGCAAACATATACACTGAGTTGACTCCAAGATTAAAGTTGGTGGTATTTTGTAGTGATGATTTCCCGAAGGATTATGAACCATTAATGCGAGTGAGTTTTGTTAGTGTCAACTGTTTCCCCAGGCCATCGTTTGACAGAGGAGGATATCTTCAGAGTGGTCTAATTTTCATGGATCACTTCTTGACCCTCCCAGTATCGTGATGTTGGAGTCGTCGGGCATGGATAAGGGGTTTCATAAAGCTTTAAGCACTGATTTTCCCGTTTGAACATGTAGGTAGAGCTAGCGTCAATTTATTCTAATCAAGGTCTATTTGTATGTAAAGATACAGCTAGATGGACTCCAACTAATTAAATATATGTGTGTGGAAAAATAGTATTTTATCGCCAAGTCTTTATCAAATCTGGACGGTTGGCAAAAATAATAATACTTAATCTAATATAGTAAATTAATATTTAAAATTAGTAATAATTTAAGAACTTATTGTAGAGAAGCTATTGTAAGATTCCAAATCACTTATACTTTATAAAGTTATAGAGGTAAAGGATAATGCATTTAAAATAAATCTAAATTATCAGTTTCGTTATCTTGAGAAACTACTTGTTAGAAAGTTAGAAACTGTTCCGATAAAACTTCAGCGGGAATAATCTTATATTAAGAACGTGGTAAAACTGCTAGGATCACATGGTTTGACTTGAGAATGTGTAAAAAAAAGTTTTAGTAACTTTTTAACTGCCAAATACTGATATTCATCCTACGTCATTCAAGCATGTTATCCGCTCTTATATTTAGCAATTTGATAAACATAAGCACACCATTTTTGTTCTCACTCGTTGACATGTATGCTTAGGTGAACTAGATTGGCAATTTACTTCACAATCGTAATCTTATGCATATATACAAAGCTAAAACTCAAAAGTGTATTGCCACACTTACAAAATCACACCATCTATGCCTATCTCGAGATAGTTCTATCCACTCTACCTCATTACACCCTAACTCTTTCAGGTTCCTTCTAATTCTATCCTCCCATCTTCTTCTAGGTCTTCCCATTGGGTTATCCAGTAAATACTCTGAACATGGTTCTAGATTCTCCCATTTGTGCTGAATGTCCTGCCCACCTTAATCTACAAGACTTGATTATCCTAACAATGTTCTGTGATATGTCCAGTGTATGTTATTCATCATTATGTAACCTCCTTCATTTCCTAGTGTCCTCATCCCTTTTTGGACCAAATATCTTATTTGTAACCTTGTTTTTGAACACCTTAAACTTATTTTTGTCTTGTAAGGTAAGAGACCACGTTTCACAGCCATAAGGAACAACCGGTAAAATTATTGCTTTGTATATTGTATGTTGTATAGAGAAAATTAATAAAGTCATTAGACATAATTAATTTATAGTAAAATTAAGACCAAATAGTGGTAAATCAAAAATGATGATGAATAAAAAGCGCTATAATTAAGAGAGAGAGAGTAAAATAAGTAAATAGAGAAACTCTCTCAATCGCGCGTGTCGTATTAAGTGTAAGAAACCTCATTTAGTTTATCCGTGGTTTCTTCCTTCTCTCTTTTAACCTCTTGGGTCACTCTGTCAGGAGACGTCAGTTTCTGTTTTGTTGAGAGCGCGGATTAACTCTGATCACGAGGGAGGGAAGTATCATCACCAATAAAAGAGAATAATATATAAAATGACACCATTTTCTCTTTCTCGCTGACTCGGGGATTTTTTTTTAGAGAGAATGAACCCAATAATGAAACATTTTCATGACAGTCGTGATTACTTTTTTTAAATCGATATTTTGTGTGTGTGTATTCGTAATAAAAGTTCTTTTTACCAGGATTTTCGTTAGCACGAATAGTTGAGTGACCTATGAACAGTGAGAGAGAAATTTTAATCCAGAACGGTTTTATTAGTGGTGTTTATTAATACATTAATTCTTTAGATTCTCTTTCTCTCCTTCCAGGGGAATTTCGTTAAAGTTTTAGCACAGAACCACCCATCCTACTCATCTGATTTTGTATTTTTAGTTTATACTTTTAAACACAAAAATTAATTAACATATTAATATTAGGGGTATAAATGAGGGAGATAATTTGAGGAAATAATTACAAGTATCCCGAGAATTGAATCCTGGTCGGGTGAAACAGTTTTTTTTTATCTAAATGGTTTTACACTCTCCTTCCACACAAATGCGGAACACTTACTATAAATTCAACCTTCCTCACACCTAAAACTAATAGCTTAATTATTAGTACATATAAGTACAGCCTGAACAGGTAGTAAGACGTGGTGCTAAAAAAAATACATCTGTAGTCCTGGTGGCTGCAATCCCATGAGATGGATGGAGGACAGTAGGTGTGTGAGAGAGATATGAATAAAGCTCCCTATTTATAACTAGCTCACATGCTTCACCAGACAAACTGTAAAATTAACAGAAATGAATTATTAATGAAGCTACTCACAAAGGAAATGCCATTTGAAACAAGTCGTGGGAACAAAATTAATATGGTATCCCAAGCAATAAAATATTAGATGTTCACAGGGTGTGGTTCAATACGCTAATTGTAATTATAGTGATAATATGGAAACGCCGAATGGTATCGATGTTTTATTTTTACATTTATAATTAATAAAAAAAGTCTATGAACGACTAAATCATGGGGATAGGAATGTTGTTTTAGAGGTAATGCACCCGCATTAGGATAGATAGGGAATAGGATAGCGACGGTGGTGAGCCCCATGTGTAAAACACACCCCTAGCCTCACATTGCTGTGTGAATCATGAACTTCTCGGGTGATTTGGTTAAATTTAATGGGAAAACCATTCGAAATCTCAGCAAATATACTCAGGAATACACCTACAAACTAGTGCGCCCAACCAAGATTTGAACTTAGACCTCCCCATTATTAGAAATACAATTGTTTTCGAGATTGGCTCAAGTGAAAATTCACCCCCACTACCTTCGATAGTCACATGTAGAAAATCACATCCGTGCATCCAGCTGAGATTCAAATCCGTACCTGCACTCTAGCCACGGTCAAACGCGATGCAAGTCTCACTCTTCAGACCACTCGAACGTCGCTGAGTGGGGGAGGCGGGGCATTCAAACAAATTAAAATAAATTGAATTAGTTGTGTAATGTATTTTTGAGCGCCTAAGACCAGCGCACATTGCACACAGGGCTGACGCAGCAGAGGGGCAGACTAGACTGAAGAGAAATTATGGAATACGTGTTTTTTTTATGGTTTTCTGTACATTGAACAGAACAAAGGCGCAAAATAAGAAAATTCTGTCGTGAATTTAAAGGGCTCAATTCATAGCACCGGTTTCATAATCAGACTTTCTCAGGTGCGGTGCTATGCTAAAAACAAGATGACACCTACCTAAACTCAAATCAAATGGGCCAACTTCGCACATCAATCTTCCCCATTCCATTCTTGTCTAAGTAGCTGTGCATCTTGTATTTATTGTAGCAGTGCACTTGAGGTGTTTTCAATCTGACTATGAAACTGACCCCACGTCTGGTTGTTGTTGGTGCAGGGCCGTGACTGGGGGGATGAAGGGGTAAAGGAGATATTTGCCCCAGGCCTCATATTTCAGGGGACCACATTTCTCCCCAAAAATTATAAAATATTTTACAGTTATTATTCTAAATTTCGCATCAAATAATGTAGAAATAATTAACAGCAATACGTATTTGCTTATTGAACACTAACTTTATGTAATTTAAGATTTACGTTATTCGAATAATGTGCTGCAGTACAGTAGAATACGCAACCATTGTACTAGCGTTGTCGTTCTACAGATAACTAACATTGCAACTGTGCAAAGAAGACTGTACTTTTGTTAACTTTATTGGATTGATTGTTTGAATTTAATAAAGTATAGTCATTTAATGGGTCGATCAATATTCCATAAAACATGAGAAATGATCAAGTAACATAAGTACCGATTACGTAAAAATATATTATAACGGCGTCGTGCTAAAACTGAAAATAGGGGCCTCAAGAGTTTTTCTGCCCCAGGCCTCACATTTTCTTAAAAAGTTCCTGATTAAGTGTACAGTTTCCCTGTGTCTTATGCACCAGCATCAAGGAGTTTTACGCACTGATAATTATTTTCGCCGAGGACGGGGAGATCGAGGTTCGAATCTTGGTCGGGTGAACTGGGGGTGGTTTTTCCTGAATGGTTTTCCACTCTCCCTCCACGCAAATGCGGGTTCACTTCCTCTAATTCAACCTTCCTAATTCCCAATCCATTAGCGTAATTAGTACTTAAAGCGTATAACCCGAACGTGTAGTAAGAAGCGGTGCTAAATAATAATAATAATTATTATTATTATTATTATTTTCCTTCACTTCCAATACGTTTATGAGCGTTGCATTCTTGCCCTGTGGTGTAATTTTCAATCAGCTTATAAACTTCATTAAACTAAATTTTGTTTATCCGGTAAGATTCCTTAAACGCTTTGTCTGGAACTTCCAATGATAACGTAAGCCCACCGTGGGTCTCTTAATGTACTCATTTAAACCTACTATAGTTAGTCAATGGTCGACCTCAGTGGTCTTGGGGTAAAGTTCTCGCCTCAAGATATAATGTTCGTGGGTTCAAATCCAGCTGAGGTCAACGAACTTATCTTCAGCGATAAAGATCCGCAACACAACTTCCTTCGGAGGGAAGCTGTTGGTCCCAGCATAATTGTTAGACCATTTCTCTTTCACTCGTAGAAATTACCGTGTAGTGATATAAGCCAGTTTAGAAAGTGCAAGTGAAATAGCTCTACTAAACAAAAAATAAAGAGCTAGCAAATGAAAAAATAGTATGTAAGATAATTTAAGATAATATCTTTATTAAACGTTACAATAACGTTCTAAGATTGTGTTTTGTCACTTTTAACCTATTTTAAAAGTAGGTAAATATATCTTTTTTATAAATTTTAAATAATCAATTTTCATTATTACTATTATTATAGGTAGCGTAGACGCGTTGACACAAGGACTATTAACGCCAAGTAAAACATTTAATGGTGCATCATTTTATATTTTTCACTCTCTTGCGACCCCTCGGAGAAAAGAAGTTCTTGACCGAGAGCCGAAACCATTTTACCGACCGTGTAAAACGTGGTACCGTATCTATAGTTTTTATTAGGTTAACTAGAGGTATTTTCGAAATTATTTTTCCAACCTTAAGATCAAGTGTAGTTTACTTAAAGGCTAGAAGAGAGAAAAATTCTCCAAAATTAATCGATTATAACAATTTTGATTAAAATTACAAATAAAATTACATGTCATGTTCCTATTAAAATGAATTTTAGAGTAATTTACATAAGAGGAAATTTCCAATTTTGATCATATCTCCGTAGCTCTTTGAGATACGAAATAAAGTAGCATTGAAAAGTTATAGGCCTAGCAATCTTAAAAATAAACAAGTTTTATTTGAAATAACATTTAATATAATCAAAGTTATAGGCAAATGTATCATTTAGATATAAATTTGGGAAATGGAGAGTTGAAACCGCCCAGATCAAATCATAATGCTTCTGAAACAGTGTATATTATTTCATGTATGCTCTTTAGTGAAAAGCGATGGTTTTTCCCTTCCATTATTTTTATATAACAACTAGCAGCCCAACCCGGCTTCGCACGGGCATAATAATATAATAAAAGAAAATACACAATGTTTTACAGTGAGTTTCTAAAAA
>CABFVX010010704.1:0-13135 GCA_902151425.1 Timema shepardi | reverse complement strand
TCACCCTACCATTACACATTAGCGTAAGTGCGTATAACCCGAACGGGTAGTAAGACGTGGTGCTAATAATAATAATAATAATCACTATAAGAAAGCGAAAACAATATAAATAGAAGAATTTAATAATTTTTAGATGTATATTTATTTAATCATACTTACTACAATGCAACGTCTGTTTCGGGATTAATCAGACCAACTTTGCTAAACTAACCGCACGTGTTTTGTCTGTTGTAACGGCAAACGTGATCCAAATCTAATCAACGACAGTTTTATATTTGGTTAAAAATCAAACTTCTGTTCTGTCCTACTTTTCTATTCGCTAACACGCTATAATTTCCATTTATAGAAACGTTTGAAGAAAATTAGATTTTTAAACACCACGTCATACTACCCGTTCAGGTGATAAACCTGTGTAATTACACTAATGGGTTAGGGATTAGGAAAGTTTAATTTAGAGGGAATGCACCTACATTTGCTTGGAGGGAGAACGGTAAACCATTTTAAAATATTGACCCTTAGTGCATCCGTTTGGGATCAAACCCCAATTTCCCCATATTCAGTCCCGTGCTCCTTAGAAGAATTTGATTTCACGTACCATGCAGCCAAAGTTACTATATTTTTTTTGGACATGGGCGGTTACTCTCTTAAACACGTGGAGTCAATGTCGTAGTAGCGTCTGGTAAACTACGCCTTCTGCCAATCAGTTATATTACGTGATCACCGTACGGAACCGTTAGGAACGACTTCTTCTAACTGGCCTTAACCCTATACTTTCGTTGACATACAAGATAGCTCAGCATCTAGAAATGGTGCTACTTGCACTGGATTCGGCGCGGTGTGCTATTTAAGGATGCAGGCCACCAACATGGCGTATCTACAATAAAACAACCTGAACATTTTTATCGATGGATGTATATATATGTATAGATATACATACACACAGAAAACATCCGGGTCGGTGTCCGAACGAATATTTCGCCATTGGGCGTTTCTAAACTTTGTAGTTTTGTTGTATTTTTACTCGTTGGTTTGTAGATAATATGTGTAACCAGGATGTAAGAAACATTTGAAAGGGAATGATAAAAACAATAACGTTATAAAACAACTTGTGAATCAGGTCGATGTATGTGTACAGTGCATGTATTGATCACAACTACTAGACATCATAACAGCTTTTTTTTTATTTTTTGGGGGACTCTTATGATCACAGAGAAGACGATTGGCGATAGTAAACATTAAAAAACGTGTTAGAATTGTAATAATAAAATAAAACTATAGATAAAAAACTTCTGAAGACATTGAGATAAATCAATAATTATAGTTTGAAAATATATGGATCTGCAAGGATAGTTTAGTTTGGTTGGTTTTTTCACTGTGTCTTACCACCTATCCGGAATATTCGCATTTAACTACACAAATGGGGTAGGGAAGAGGAAGGTAGAATTTAGATGATATGTAACCGCATTTACGTGGTGGGAGAGGGGGAAACCATTTAGTAAAAATCACCTTCAGTACACTTGGCTGGGGTTCGTACCTCG
Source organism: Timema shepardi (assembly GCA_902151425.1). NCBI lineage: Eukaryota > Metazoa > Arthropoda > Insecta > Phasmatodea > Timematidae > Timema > Timema shepardi. The sequence goes on along the minus strand of CABFVX010010704.1, from coordinate 11,597 downwards.
ACCTTCCCATCACCGGAAAACCAGACCAGATGAGCCTGACATTTTAATTCACGTGCCCACGGGTTCTGGTGATATATATATATATATATATATAAACGTTTGTATGAGTTTGGGTTCTAATCTGAGAAGTAATCCTTGTCAATGTGCCATTTTCAATCTTTCTTGACATTTGTTATTTATACATAGTAAAATTAAGAAAACTGATTACGTAGAATGGTTCGAAATATTGGTACTTCTAAAAAAGTACTATAAAAGGTAGACAGCACAGTTCAATTAAAATAAAATATCAAGAATCCTGTTTAGTAAGATAATATTTAATCATGGTTATATTTTATTATATAAAGGATTAGGATAAAATACTTCAACGCCACTTTATCAAAAACATTTTATTTTACTGATGTGTTTTAACATATTTTAAGAAGTTTCTAATAATTCCTCGTAAAAAATAAGAAGCATGAAACGGGGGCTTCATTGGTAGGCGAGAAATTGCCCTGCAGGCATTCAGATCTAACGCAATATTTAATTATATGATGAGTTATTTCAAAATATGGTTCGCGCCGAAATAAAGTCATAATATACTAACAGGGCTCTATTTGCTTATCAACTCTATAGTTTAAGTTTTATTAATAGAAGAAAATGTTATATTAGCTCATTTTCAATAACTTTTTAAGCATTTTTGCGGAGCTATACCACTAGGCTTGATGAAAAAGGGCTCTAGATTTAACCTTCTTCTAACAAATAGAGTAATTTTTGATAGGCTCACAACATACAATTTTAAAATATTTGAGAACTAACAGCGAGCTTTCATCTTTAGTTTAAGGTAAGAAGTTTCGTAGTTTTCTTTCCCTTCTTTCTTATTGACATGACAAAGGGCAGTTTTTTGAAGAACGAAAGGGAGTATAAGCTAGAGAGAGTAGGGATGTAGTTCCAAAAAAAGATATAGCCTATATTGTATTTCATGACGTGGGGCCTGACAGCGATGGATACTTTCTCGCTGACTTAGGCGCAGCCTAAGTTAATTTACTAAAGAATGAATTTTAAAAGTGAGAGCACACATCAGTGCAATATGACACTGTTTACAAAGTGACGTTTATATTATCCCAGTCTTTGATACAATAAAGTATTAGCGAGATTAAATATTTTATTATGAATCTTGATTGTCAGTATATTCTTTGTACTTAACTTTTTTGTTGGTACAGTATTTTTCTTTAGTTAATATTATTTCAAACACTTTTAATCGGGGAATTTTCTTTATTGTATTATGAACAACAGTTTATGACAAGATTTAGTTAAAGTGGCGCGTTGTCGCTGAAACATTTTCTTATTGCCAGTCCTGATTCTATAAGCAACGTTTTTTATATTTACAATTCATAACTTCGATTTAGCATGTGTTTTAATTAAGTTTGTTCATTTCCTTTTTTTTTATCATATAGTGAAAGTATTATAATTGTAAACATTTTCGACCTCAAGTTTATGATGGATTTCGACGTTATATGTGCCCCCAAATTAAAAATAAAATTGATTGTTACAATTTTGTCTGTCCATGAGATTACAGACAAAACCGTTTGATGGATGTTTTTCAAATTTGATATTTAGATGTTTTATGCTCATACTTCAAATAATTTTTTTAAATTTTGATTCTAACCCTTATATTAAAATTATTTTACAAATTCTTTATTTTAAAAATTCAAAATGTTTGAAAAAAGTATTTAATGATTTTGTTAAAAATAGTTAATAGGGGAGTGGTTGACATGGCCAATAACATTGTTTACTTAACGTAGTAAATAAGTACCGGTATATATGTTTGTTTTTCTAAAAACAATTTTTTTAGAATAGTTTAGTTATGAATGATTTTAAAAATGTAATGGTTTTCTAAAACTACTATTGCAATTCTGTTTAAAATATATATCTGAACTGTATTTAACATCATTTATCAAAATAATATTTATTTTTCTGAGGCAAATTTATCTAGGGGTAGTTTACTAACCAGTGTTTTTTGAAAATTTTAACACAAACTATAATAGACTCTATGATAAAGTACGTAAGATTGTGTCGTACCATTTATTGATTATTGCTTTGTCAGTAACATCAGAAACATGCAAATGGTTCGCCAATTTTTTCATATTTTTTTTTCTCATTCATAAGTACAATTTGAAAATTGAAGCATCAGTTGGTCGAAACTGTCAAGGCGTTATTTCTTGAAACGTTGTTCAGTCCAACTCTTGCTTCATATCCTGACAAGGTTGGAATCTATTGGTCTTTGCTTGATGTGAAAACGGATGAAATGAATGATTTAGTTTTGTGTGGCATATCTCACTACTCTTTCAGGCTGTCCACATACTTACACTGATGCATTCTAGACGAGTGCTTGGAAAGAAAATGAAACAATATTCGGAAATAACCAACCTCATTACATCCAGCTGGTAATCGAACCCCGATACCCATGTTATCAGGAAATCAGAACAAACAAGACTGACGCCTTTAACTTAATTTCACGACGCAGATACATTATTCTACTCACAATCAAATTGCAACCCTACCTGGTGCTTCATGATCTGAAGTGTAAAGCTCGCTATTCCAGTGTTAGAATGCACTAGTAATGGTTCATCCACATGCGGTTTGTATCTGCGGGGTTTCAATATTTTCTCGGCGCTAGTGTTTTTCTTAAAATATCTTCATCCTTACCCTTTAGGTTATTAATTGAAAATACGTTTATAGCCCGATTATAAAGTACTAATTAAATGAATTGTACGACACAATCATCCAAACTTTATCATACTGTGTGTTGTTAAAAATATCAAAATATATTTTCTAAATCAACCCTTAAGTAAGTTTTCTTCATAAAACAAAAATTCAACTTGTTAATCACAATAAACACTCCTAATTTATACATTTTAATCCAAACGGTTCAAATATTTTTAACAAATTGAAAATTTTTGAAAATGTAATGTTACAAATTATCCTAAAATTATTTGAAAATTAAAAAAAAAGTATTCTTATTTATTATTAAAACTATTCCCAGATATTCATTTTAAACTCAATCTTGAAAGCCATTTTCAAAAAATTTCAAAATTTATAATTGTTTTATGTAAAACAACCTTAAACTAATTTATTTCGGAACAATAAAGATGTCAAACACTCCTAATATATATTTTGTAACAAAATCATTCGAACGATTTTTAAAATATTTCAAATTTAAAAAGAAATCAGTCATTTGTAAGCTACCCTTAAACAAATTTTATCCCCAAATCCCATTTATTCCAAGATACCCATTTGCAACCAAATAGATGAGTTATTTTGAAAATATTTAATGTTTTTGAAAAATCAGTAATTTTAAAAATAGTCATAAATGAGATTAGCCTACAAACAACCATACATTTTTATTTGTCATACCACACAATTCTCAGATATACATTTAAATCAAAATCATTGGAGCCATTTTCGAAAAATTTGGAACTCGAAAAATCACTTATGAGTAAACTACCTTTAATTTGAGGGTTAGAGTCAAAATAAAAAAATGTCAAGTTTGAATAAAATCCATCAAACCGCCTTGGATCCGTGGCCAGCGACAGACAAAGAGAAGTGTAAAATCAATGTTTTTGGGCTCAGACTTTCGTAAAACATAAGATTCACAAAAATCTAGAGATCGATTTTTTTTTCACGATTACGATACTTTCGTTTGATATGAGAAAGCAAACGTAAATAAAATAAAACAAAAACAATTTCACATTGACAAACTGTCGGTCGGGGGACTCTTAGATTGCTGCCGATTAGGGGAGTTCTTGAACATAGCCAACAGATGGTCATATAACATTCTTCACTTTCCCTTATGCTATGTTCTATTAATCTTTTTTTAACTCTTAGTATTTTTTCAAACAATAAAAGTAGTGACCCACTCTGGTAAGCACATGGACTTAATGCCGAGGTCTAGGCTCGAATCCCGAACGGGAGTTTTAAGGCATTTTTTCCAACTCTCCCTCCACACAAATCCGGGTACATTTCCCTTGAATTAAAATGACCTCCTCTCTAAGCCAGTATGCTAATTTAATGCGTAAAAACCGGACGGGATCGAAATATAAAATAAATACAGTGTGTGTATAAAATCAATTTTTTATAATGATCATGCGCCTTACTACTAGCCTAATTATATTTAAAATACAGAATAATTAACATTCCTTTCTCTGTTGACCGTTTTTCCTTTCTTTATTGTTCAGTAAAATAAATCAAGCTAAGAAAACGAAAATGTTTTTATTTATTTATCTCTTGCTAGTTCAGGGTGGTAACCATCGCTTTCATGAAGGAATGCATGCCATACTCTAGCTTCTGGCATCTACCCTCCCTCTCCACATTTTTTAAAGAAGCTTTAAAACTTAAAAGTCATTGAAAAGAGGGATTTGATAGGAAGAGGAAAGGGAGAGAGAGAGAGAGACGTCACAACCAATTACTTTTTTTTTCTCTCCAGTCTTCTCAATCTTCCAAACATTCCAACAGAAACCGTTGTTTCTGAACTGGATTGGACGATTTGTAGCGAGACGTTACTAAACACTGAAAGTGGAGGAGACGAACGAAGAGAAATAATTCCGTAGCTCTTCAACTCCCTCCCCTTTTTTATCACCACCTTAATTCTCTGTTTATCAATTTTAATATCCGAGTCTCTATAATAAAACTAACAATTATTATTATATCTTAACGTTTAACCCGCTTCGGTGCCCGCACGCTCTAACGCACTACTATCGCAGTAGACTAGACTGTCCAGGACGGGTAGATCGGGGTTCAATCCCAGTTGGGTGCACAGAGATTTTTTCCTAAATGGTTTTCCACCCTCCCTCCATGAAAATCCGCGTGCACTTCCTCTAAATTAAACCTTCCTAAACACTAATGCATTAAAATAATTAGTACATTATTATACTACTATAAAGCCACATGGCTGACTCACTCACTGACATTAATGTTTATCCACTTCCAGATGAGCTATAAACTTGACATTTGGCAAACTTATAGCTTTTAATGAAATAAATAGCCAAAGCTATTGTTAATGCATTTTAGAGAGGATGCTAGTATCCTCTCTAAAATGCATTAACAATAGCTCCGGCTATTTGTTTCATTAATATATGCAATCCTGTACAATTATATATAATTGTCAATTGGCCACAAAATTGCCAACTACCGAGTCGCTGATGGATGCGTTGTCTGATGGCTGTGATCTTAGATAATCACATGTTTATAAGCTGACGACTTCCACGTCTATCTCAGACTCTGCCTTAAACTATGAGTGAAGAATGACCATGGGGACGGGATGAATCCTGGATAGCTCAGTGGTAAGAGCATGGGCGTACTAAGCCGAAGGTCCCGGGTTCGATTCCCGTGTCCAGGTGTCATTTTTCAATTTTCAGAATATTATAGCTTTTAGCTTGTAACCGACGGGAAAATTCCCAAAAGCTAAGCCTTCATAGCCCATTAGTATGGTTAGTAGATAGGCGTATGACCTGAACTGGTAGTAATACGCGGTGCTAAAACATAACTAGTTGAAGAACCCGCCGTTGCTCTGGAGAGATGTTTTTAGTTTAATGGACTCTGCGTGCACAGTAACTAGGCTTGACAGCCGTACAACATACAGTTCCGGGAGATCACTACCGAAAAAGCTGGGGCTAGAATATTTTCAACAATATTGCTAGCCTTAGTTCTACCGCGTGCCTTTTTTTCTCTCGCGATATTAGAGTCGTTAAATATAACACTTGCTAATTCATTAGAACAATCTTGGCTGTTTAGCTTAGATGGTGTTTAACAGTTTGATAAGTTGAGGTTACCGCTGCGGTAGTAATTAAGTCATCTTCTTTATTGATAGGTTTTTTTTTAATTCCATGACAACGGTGAACTGTTTACTCAGTTGTGCAAAATACATGTTTTGTTGAAGACGCATGAATATTTATTGCTTTGATTATTTCAAATTTGACTGTCAAAGTCTGCATGTACAATTTACACTCGACTTCAAACTCACTTTTCTTCTACAACCATTCGACATTTTTTAACCAGTAGTTATTAAATGACGTGTAATATTTTATTTTCTTCTCACTTGACATTTTCACAAATCTCAATGGTTAATGATAATGAATGTCTACTCAAACTTATATATTTACTTAGCACATGAAATATTTGTTCAAAATAAAATGAAACTAGCTTGGTGCTAAGTAATCAACTCGAGGTGCGACACAAAATGAATAAGTAACCAAAATGTAACCAAAATGAAGGAGCTGTAAGATACCTGTAGGGTAGGGGTGTGGGTCAGGGTTACGGAGTGTTGCCAACTGCCAGTGACGTTTGTAAAAGTTAAATGTTGAAAGTATCAATATTATTTTGAGTTTATCAAAACTATCGAATTAAATAATTTAGGTACAATAAATTGAACATTTCACATTTTAAAGTGTTTCTTGGGAAATCCGGGCGAGATATCTAACTCCCGGATAGGAATTCCCGAGAGACGGGAGAATAGTCATGAATCCAAGAGGGTTGGCAAGCCTAGAGGTAGCTTTAACGTTACTCTCGTCGAACACAGCGTTGCGCGTGGCCTTTTTGTTTCAGATCCAGTTTTAATTAATTAAAATTAAATGTAATCAAAATTTTAGAATTCCTATTTTGAGATTCTCATGTTCATGTACAGGGGCTACTAGTTTTTAAAGTTGCACCCCTCTGCGCACGGAATATAACGCACGCAATGCTCATGAAATACAAACTCTTCATTTTATTAATATAGAAATATATTAAATGTAGATGGACTTTTTCTACCCTTATTTTAGTCAATTCAGATTATCAACGCAACTAACGACACGAAATAAAGAGATTTACTTTTAAATAAATACTCCAGCACTCGCCTGGAATGATGATGAAGAGAAAACTAAAGGAGAAAACCCCTCTCCCCCAGTGCATGGAGTCGGCTCTGAACTCGCCCTCCCGACCAGCGATAGAAGTGGAAACCATAGCAGTCTGAAGAAAACCACAGCACCCAGTCTGTCAATAAGAAATGAATTATTTTCTCTCTGGGCTTGCTACCCGTCCGGACTATCTATATATTTGAATTCGCGAAATGGGTTGAGGAATGTAGAACCTTAGAGGAAAGGTTTTCCTCATTTGCGTGGAAGTAGAGTGGGAAAAAGTTTAGTTACATCTAGGTACACCCAGCTGAGAATCGAGCGCCAACCTTCCGGCCATCGGGAAATTAGACTAGTCGATATTGACGTCCTAGTCCACGTACCCACCGATGTGGAGGTACTATCCCTATTATTACTACTATTATTATTATGTTTGTATACAGACGTAAGCTAGCGGTACTAAGAAACCAGGGCATAGTCATTTCTTTTCTTTCTTTCTTTCAAAATGCGAACGTATCAAGTTCAGATTTTTTTTTTTAATACCAATAAAAGGAGGGGAGGAAAAAGGAGTTAAGAAAGGGAGGTCGGGAGATTCACTTCCGCGTTTCGGCGAGCAATGTAGTGAATAAAAGAGGTGTAAGAGAATGCGCGAGAGGGAAAATGTTCCAAGTTCACGGCCAGAGAGAGAAAGAGAGAGTGATAACCTACCTACTCCACACGGGAGTGTCATGGCCAACCTAACCCTGAGTGAACGAAGAGTTGACTAGTTCAGTGAACAACCGAGTCCCCGGATTACTTGGACCGGGTCAACACCGACACTTGCTGCTGACCGATTTACCGTTTAGTTCCATTTGACAAGTATTCTTTTTACACCCACACTGGTAGTACTACGGTCTAAGGTGTCAGACTCACAATAAACTGGATTTATAGTGACGGGAAGGTCGAGGTTTGAATTCCCGTTAGAAGTGTTTCCTTTCTTTCCTAATGTAGCCTACATCATTGATCACGTGGAATAAATGTAAAGCTCATTTAGCCTTAGTTTGTCCGGGGGCAGGGNGGGGGGGGGGTTGACTGACCATCAGGGTGTTTTTCTCTTGAATATGTCCCACTCTCTCTCCACGCAAATGCTGTTATATTTCCTCTAAATTATATCTTCCTAATCCCAACCACAAAAACGTAAATTTGAATGGATAATGAGACAAGATATTTATTTTCCACCAGCTTCAGTGACCGGTTGGTCTTAAGTGTCACTCTCATATTAGATTGTTCTGATGACAGGAGAGTCAGGGCCCGAATACCGGTCAGGTGTACTGAGGGTAGTTTTTCCTAAATGGTTTCCCACTCTCCTCCCACGCAAATGCTAGTAGATTACCTCAATTATGCTTACTTTCTCATCACTACACCATTAGAGTAATAATTATCTTATAGGCGTTTAGTTTGAACTGGTAGTAGGATGTGGTAATTATAAAGATAAATGTGTGGACCGCTTCTTACTTTTCGTTCGGATTGTACGCGAGTAGTGGTTGAATTAAGAGTTCCAGCGCACTTTCTCCCATAAGGTTAACATTGATCCACCTGACACGGGGTGTGGAGCCCCCCACATGCTGTGTAAGGGGGATCACTTTCTCCCTGTAGACGCTTGGCGAGGCGACTCAACCTGTGGGTTCCAACCCTCCACATGCTGTGTAAGTAAGGAGGATCACTTTCTCCCTGTAGACTCTACACCCAAATACCTTTCCCTCTCCTATCCTATGAATACAAGTTTATTTGACATAGAAGCTCAGTCTCAAATATTATGCATAAGTTGAAACAATTCAGCCCATTTACTTTCTCTTTGGGTATCAATCTAAAGTCTACGAAGTAAACACAGTACTTATTAATTAGGCACCTGTCTTGACGTATGAATACGTGAAATTAGAGCTAGGGGCTTTTCTAGTTTTTCCTATGAAAATAGAACTATAGCTCAGAGAGTTTCGAATTTGTTTTCTCTCTCTCTTCCCTGCATGGCTATTCGTGTTGTGATGATATTAATTTGTATTAATCTAAATTATGTAAAAAGTCATGGATGAAGGAAATTTTTCTTTAAAGTAATATATGTAGAGTATCTTTTTAAGATTCATCCATGAAGAAACACGCGCTTCTCAGAAACAATACGAAAAGGATTTCACAACTAAAATATATTTTTTATACCATTTTTCCTGCTAAAAGAATAATTGTGTCAATTCTTGTTAAAATTAACAACTTCATAGTATTTGGCAAAGGACGCTATTTCTCTATACCAATAAGAAGCTAGCCTTCACAAAACCTGTCGCCAGGACTCTTTCTATTAGTTGAATTTTACAATGTTGATGAGGGGAGAGAAAGTCAAGGGGTATGTTATATATAAACCATTGCGCGTATGTTTAAGGCTCTCCGGGATCCAAACATCTACACCGAGATCCCGCTCACGCACAAGTCAGTCTAACACAGTATAATATAAATCACATCAATATCATAAGTGTGCAGTGATATAAAACATTTAATTTAAATATGTACAAGTAACTTACAGGTGTAATTTAAATAAACCATGTGTGAAATAACAGCCATCAACATTTCTCTTTCTTCAATTTTATTAATATACCGATTTAATTAGTGCTCGAATACGGAGCTATAGACAGCTGGTTAAACGGTATCTTTTCCGTACAGTGATGATAGGCGCTCGATCACGCAGCTTTAGACAACCTATAAATCATCACAGCATTCTTATATCAGGGAATTAATCCGTAGTGTTTCAATCGACGCCCAATGCGGGGTGATTGATTCCATAGTGTTACGATTGACGCCCAAAGGAGGTGCGATTATTCCATAGTATTACAGTGTATTTATATTAATAGAGCAGTAATCGATAATAATAAAAGAAAGTGTGTGTGTGTGTGACTCCCGAGCCCGAACTATCTACCATTATATTCCATTCGCACTAACTCTCTCGCCGAGGCTTGATGTATTTCTCCTCTGCTCCATCTAGAGGGATAGACGCTAATTACTTTTATAAATACAAGCCATATATTGTTGCCTCACAAGTCCCTGGTTCGACTCCCGTATCCAAGTGTCAATTATGGAGTAAGCATAAATAATAGCTTTGGATAAAACAAAACATAAATAGTAGTATACATTGAAAGTGTTAACAACTTGATGTATTGATAAAATATTCTTATGTGTGATAGTAACTAAATATTTAATTACTTCAACGGTTTGCAGGAAATATAGAAGCTCTTTCTATTATTTTTAGTTAATTTATTAAATAAACAAATTTATAGTCCCTGAAGCATTACAAAACCCTAATTTGAGACATTTATAAAATTTTATAAATATATATTAATGTTTGATGGAAATATAAAATCTGTTAATAATTTTATTTGTGTTAAGGGGATTAATTAACACACTATCTCTAGATATTTAAAGCGTTACAACTTGAATGTATGTAAAAGTTATATAAACACCGTGATTTTTATTCCTAGATATTTTACTTATAAACTTATGTAAAAGTTATTATTTATGTTATCAAAATATATAGTCGCCATGATTTTTCCCTAGGTATTTAATTTAGGAACATATGTAAAAGTTATACAGTATTAAATAAAATGTAGCCGCCGTGATTGTTCCGTATGATATTTAAAATAAATTCAAGATCCTCATAATTGTATTCAAGTACAAGTAACTAAGCGGAGCTTGGCAGGTATGGTTCATTGACTAGGTTGGAGTTCGAACACGGTCCTATTAAACTAAGGATATTTCCAACTCTCCCTCCATAAAAAGGCTGGTACACTTATCCCCCATAAATACTTTAATTATTCCTACCTCATTAGCGTATTTAAATTATTGTATGAGTAGTAATAATATCATTAATTAAATATGGATATGTCTGTGCTATCACAAGATATTGAAAAAAGTCATAATTATTAATTTTATCCGTTAGATGGCACAAAATTAAAGTGCTTAAGAAATGAATACATGGGAATATAAGTTTGGCTTATCATAATAATTAAAATGCATTTGCACTCACGCGCGTGTGTGTATGTGTGTACACTACTAGATGAACGATACTTATTTTTCTCTATAGTGAGTCTAGGGTTTGATGGAAAAAAATCCCGATGTGTGTCTAAAGTCCAAACTTTCTTAGTGACCGTATTTATAATAGCTGTCGGCTATTGATTGACACGAAGAAACATTCTCACTCGTTAATGAATAAGTAAGCTATAAGTAAATTAAATGGTACGGTGCACAGCAAAGACTGGTCTCTCTCTCGCTATTATATATTAAAACTCGGGCTTTATTTTATTAGCTTATCCTGAATATTAAAACTTATATTGTATATTTAGAGACTACATAGTTACAGGAAGGCATTAAGGCTTAATAAACTAGATTTACTAAGGGACACCCTTGACTCAGTGGACAGATACGCTATCAACTCAATGTATATCCTGGGAGTGTTAAACATTACTACAGAAAACTTATAACCATAAGAATTGATTGACTTTTAGATTAGCTTACAGATGTTGCGAGGAAAGTCTACTTAAGAGCTTCTTAATATTGTTTAGGGATAGTAGGAAACCATTCTAATATTTTCCACGGATCTGACCGTCCGCGATGTTTAAAAGTAGGTCGTTAGGAATGACACGCGTTACTATTTGTTTGCATCCTGTACGGGCTAACACAAAACATTGAGAAATTATAAGTACCAATTTTCCTCAC
>CABFVX010010703.1:0-13137 GCA_902151425.1 Timema shepardi | reverse complement strand
CCACCCTCCTAGCCAATTAAGGCCCCATTGTTCGCGTTAATTACCCTATTGTTCGCCCCAGAAATCGACAAACCGTCTTACTACTACCCACTCAGTTTATGCGCTTTAAGTACTAATTACTCTAATGGATTAGGAATTGGGAAGGTTGAATTAGAGGAAGTGAGCCCGCATTTGCGCGGAGAAAGAGTTTAAAACCATTTAGGGAAAGCCCACCCTCAGTTAACCGGACCGAGATTCGAACCTCGATCTTCCCGTCCTCAGTGGTTGAGCTCAACACGACAAGCACGTTAGCCAACTACGCCACCGAGGCGGGTGACTATACAATAGTCGATGTTAAATAAGTTAATTACACTAACACAATATACTAAAATATTGAATATCACAGAGGTCTGAGTAATTATTTAATTTACTAGTACCCGCCTCGGTGGCGTAGTTGGCTAACGCGCTTGTCGTTTTGAGCTCGACTGCTGAGGACGTGGAGATCGAGGTTCGAATCTCGGTCGGGTGAACTGGGGGGGTCCTAAATGGTTTTCCACGCAAATGCGGGTTCACTTCCTCTAATTTGACCTTCCCAGTTCCCAATCCATTAGAGTAATTAGTACTCAAAGCGTATAACCCGAACGGGTAGTAAGACGCGGTGCTAAAAAAATTAATTTACTAGTCACCGGTAATTTGTGTATCTGTGTTACATTTCACTTCCAAAGGTCTTATGACACCTCGTGGTCCCGGGGTTAGTGATCAGGACTAGCGATATTCCTTGAGTAAGGTAATCAATCCCTTTAGACGGTGTCCTACATAATTATAAATTTAATTTTGGTAAGCCCTGATGTCGATCCACTTTAGTCTAGTTATAAGCTAGGATGCAGAGGGTAGGGTGTTTAAACACCCGGGAATCGAACCTGGGACCCCTAAGTTCGTAGCCAGGTGCACAGCACAGCCACAGGGCCGGTTGAAAATAGCGTTATTTGATAGTGACGTAAGACTAAATACATGAAGATAAAAAATAGCTCAATCTAGCTTTAATATGGTGTCATTTTATTCTGTTACTTCCTTTAAATATTTGTATTTGGACAACATGGGTGTCAAAATATCCTGTTAAAACACTTATTTAACCAATAGTCTTTGATTTAAAGAATATTTTGTTGTATTAGCTCAGTTGGTAGTCTCCTTTTTATTTTTTACAGGCAATCTCAGGATCAAGTTAATCAATAACGACGTTGCTAGTGTTATTATTAGTTAGCATTTAAATCAACAACATTGACCATAGTTTAAGGCACAAAATGGTTAATTTTGTCAAATAACTTTATTTAGTATTATTACGCAAGTGTATATTACTTCAAAAATGCAATAATGGTCTTCAAAAAGCTTCGATAGCAATTTTAATGTGATAAGTACTAATAGTTCCTAAAAACGTGTCTCGCGAAATTTCGGTCCTTTTAGTGATTGGTTCTTTTTAATCTGCCAGAAATATGGCAGTTAGAAAAAGGTTGTCCTAAATTCTACGAAGTTTTACGAAGCTCGGACTTAGGAATTGGGACTTTTTTGTCCACACAACGATTTGTTACTATGTAATTAATTTCTTACTTTATATTATTATTATTTAACACCATGTCTTACTAGCCGTTCGGGTTACACGCTTTAAGTACTAATTACACTAATGGATTAAGAATTGAGAAGGTTGAATTAAATGAAGTGAACCCACATTTGCGTGGAGTGAGAGTGGAAAACCATTTAGGAAAAAACCACCCCCAGTTCACCCGACCGAGATTCGACCCTCGATCTCCCCGTCCTCAGCAGTTGCGCTCGACACGACTAGCGCGTTAGCCAACTACGCCACCGAGGCGAGTTACTTTATATTAAGTATGTAACAAAGGTGGATATCCTAAATGTTCTATCGTATCGGTTGAAAGCATGTGAAATTAAACATCTGATTATAACTCTGGATTAGACAAACCAGAACAACATATTTTATCTGTTTACTCGATCGTATGGATATGATCCCCCTTATCAAGAGATTTACAGCTGCATCTTAATTTCTGTCTTGTTTAAATGACATCAAACACCTCGTTTAATCGTATTCTATGTTGTATCTCACTTCAAAGAAATCCCACATTATTCCTAAGCCATATATATCGACACCTAGCAGAGCACTTTAAAGTTAGTGTTAACTGCAGTAAAGCTTTAAAACGAACTGAAATAAAGTCATTAGGCCATTGCCAGTGATATAAATTTAACCCTTAAGATAGGAGTTTTTTTTAAAAATACTTTTTCGTCTTAATAGAATGTATTGAGTTCGTGAAAATTCTCAACATTAAGATTATCATACGTTAATGTGCCGCCAAATACGAAAAAAGTGGATTTTACAATTCTACCTGCCCCTGGCCACAAATTTGAAACGGTTAAATAGATTTTGTTAAAACTTGATATTTATAATATATGGATACACCTCAAGATTTATTTTTTATATTTTGACCATAACCTCAAAATTAAGGGTAGTTTACTGATGAGTGATTATTTTGAATTCAAAATCTTTTCAATAATGGCCTCAACGTGCATATCTAGAGTGTCTGACCTCATAAATAAAACTGTATACTTAGTTTTGAAGTACAAGTTCATATAAGGGAAGTTAATTGATAAGCAATTTAAAAAAAATTCTAGTTATTTTTAAAATATCTTTGACAATTTTGTTTAAAGTGTGGCTAAAATAATTTTAAAAAATAAATAAATATAATATGAAGTTATTTACAAATAAATGATTTAAAAAAATTAGAATTTGTTAAAAATATTTTAGAAATTTGTTAAAATGTATAAAATATTAATAGCTCTGATTGTGTTTGATAAAATACTGTGTTTGTTTTTTTGAGGAAAATTTAATCAAGTGTAAATTAGTATAATCCTATTTTAGAACTTTTTTTTCCCAAGCTATAATAAATATACAATATGAGGAATTGTGTGTGTTCGTGTCGTACCATCTATCTATTACTTAATTCCCGTTTTACTAAATGTACGGGATATTCATATATTTACTCTAATGGTGTAGGAATGAGAAATGTGAGTCTAACTGTGGATCACACAAACGTTCACCGAAAAACTAGCGCAGAACAGAAACGTAGTCACTTGACGAGCTCTAAGCCAATCACAAGATTCCCGCCTAATCTGCGCGAGCTCTTTTGTTAAAGTTAATCTTATCTGTTCTTTGCCCGCTCTGACTGAGATGTTAAGGCACAAGAGAACCAATCGAATCTCAGAACCAGCCATCTCAAATCAGTGCGCATGCGCTGTAGAGCTAGAAGCAAGCAGACAGCTTCGTTGGCCTTTATGAGGAGATAAAAATAGCCCGTTAATGGAAAGCGTGTGTATTGGATTGTGCCACGACACAGCGTTATAATTTGTAAACATACATAGGGAGAATTATCTAAAATATATAATAAATAAAATGTGTTGACAATCAGATGTTTAAGTTTGCGTTGCAATGCATCATGGTTAAACATAGTGTGCTAGTTGTTGTGCCCCTCAAGCAGATTCTGCTTTCTATTTTCGGCGAACATGTGAATCAAGCTTTAGGAGAAAATGTACCCGCAGTTTCACGCACTGAGATTGGAGGGACATGCCACTTGTCTGGAATTTTGATCCTAATTTCAACGCCACCACACACAGAAAAGATGAAACTGACGACTTTGTCTGCAGGCCACACAGTGCGTGTATAGTGTATTCAGAGCCAACCCTATTGATATTTAATACATTATCTTCATTTGATGACTAAAGTCAAGTTATAAGTCTAACGAACGGTTAACTGAGACTTTTTTTTTAAGCATCACGTCTTACTACCCGCTTGTTTTAAACGCATATGTAGGAATTACGATAATGTGCCAAGGACGAAGAAGGCTGCATTTAGAGGGAATGTTTCCACATTTCTGTAGAGAGAGAGTGGTAAACCGTTTAGGGGAAACAACCCTCAGTACACCCAACTGGGATTCCAACCCCTAAACTCCTCGTCATTAGCAGTCTAATCTATTGTGAGAGTGATGTCTTAGACCAGTGGTTGGCAACCTTATTGGGTATAATGAGTTGTATTAGTTTTTAAAGAAAAATTGTTGGCCAAGTTTGAAAAAAAAAAAATCTAGCAAAAATTATAAATTTTATATTTCTCATATAATAATTATTATTATTAGCACCGCGTCTTACTACCCGTTCGGGTTATACACACTTACGCTAATGTGTAATGGTAGGGTGATTGTGAAATGAAATGGAGGACCTACAGTTTAACGTGGAATCCGAACCACGGTGGAGGCCTGGCATTCCTCACATTCACAAGATATCTTGTCAGCATATAATAATTATATTTCTATAAGGAGAACCTCTTTTTGCTTTATTAAGTAATTTATATTATATTTGGAATAATTTACAGGAAAGATGGATATATACATATAAAAGGAACAACTACAATATGTCTTTTACAATTAAAAGAAGAACACAGTTCACACTTTACACTGCTGTCACTGGACAAAGAGGTAATGTCTGCCTCTTTGTCCAGTGGCAGCAGTGTAAAGTGTGAACTGTGTTCTTCTTTTAATTGTAAAAGCCATGTTGTGTTTCTTCCTTTAAAACGTTTATATCCATATTTCGTGTAAATTATTCCAAATATAATTAACATAGTTATTAGTTATCATATTCTTGAAAATTGAAAAATGACACCTGGACACGGTAATCGAACCCGGGACCTTCAGCTTAGTACGCCAATGCTCTTACCACTGAGCTATCCAGGATTCGTCCCGTGCCCAGGGCCATTCTTCACTCATAGTTTAAGGCAGAGTCTAAAATGGACGAGCGGAAGTCATCAGCCTATAAATGTATGATTATATATAATATCACAGCCATCAGACAACGCAGCCACCCGCGACTCGATAATTGGCATAATTATGTTATTGCAGCCATTTGACAATTATATTATAATTTTGATAGATAATATCAATAACTCTAAAATAACACAAATAATTAAGTGAAATGTTATCAATGTTGGGTGCAAAGAAATATGTTTGAAATTTCACTACTTTTCTTCCAACTAAAATCAGGGTACACGGTAAGTTTGATTGTTTTATTTTAATTTTAAATACATATTGTCCAATTTTTTTATATCTTAAAACGTCATAAAATGTTTTCTTTGGTCTCAATTTACTGTTTTTTAAAGTATAATATAGAAAACCGCACCACGATTTGACGTATAATTTGAGATCTATTATATATTCTCAAAGGTGTTTCCCGCGAAGGAAGAGGTGGGAGGAGGGCTCTTTATATTCAAATACATTTCTTGAGGGTATCATAAATAGTAGAAAACACTTAGGAACATCTATCACTAAATTAATATCAATTTCAAATTTAATTAGATTATACATTAGTTTGAAACTGATTTTTAAAATTTACAATACATATTAGTAGAATATTCTACTGTGTCTTAAAGTTCAATTTCTGAAACGACTGATTATATCAACACACGAAAATTTCTTTGAGCGAGAGCGAAAGGGCCTATTTATTTTGACGGAAAAGGTATTTTCACATACCTTTCAGGGTATTTTTACACGCCACTATTGACATGGGACCGAAGGCCTTACTTTCTCTCCGAAGGAGGTTGTGCTACGGATTCTTATCACCCAAGAAAAATCTGTTAACCCCAGTTGGGTTTGAACTCACAATCGTTGGCCTTGAGGTGAGAACTTTACCCCAAGCCCACCGAGGTCAACTTTATGGTTTCTGAAGCGCTATGTAGCATTTGAACGTAAACCAAAAGTAGTAGAACTTGAGGGTGTAATGGATAGTCTTCTCCTAATATTATTAATATTATTATTTCACAAGGACTCTTGTTTACTTGTTACTTGAAAAATCATTTAAAGATACTTTTAGCTGGCCATACCATTCCCAGGATATATATTTTTGGGGGTATTCTTATTTTAATCTTTCATTAAACAAGAATTTCTTAATTTAACCTCTTTTATTGCTCTTAAGATTCAAGGATAGGTTAAGTTAGGCTAGGTTAGATTAGATTAGATAAGACCTTCAACCAATATTCGGTATTTTTATTTGCACTCGACTGCTAGATATTCTTATAAAGTGAGGTTGAGATAGATTACCCTAGTTTTTGATGAAATTAAATTACAAATATTAGATATATTCTAAGGAAATGCGATTATCGCTATTTGATTTAAATTCAACTTTTGTTTTTTGATTTTATAGTAATCTACTTATGGATAACACTATTTCAAAAAATTATAATTAGTAATTTGTCTTCGTTTGAAAAATAAATAAATGAAAAGCAATGTTAATAAATATTTAAAACATAACATTGATACTAAAACGGTCCGTTAAAGTTTAAACTTTAAGATGACATGCATGATTTGTTAAATCACTGGTGTAACTGAAATATACCTAGGAATATTATTTTAACTTGGTTTTGGAGCATTATACATCCTCTCCTCTTCATCGCCTCTGCTACGGCGTAAGGAGAGGGAAATACAGTCCAATGTTGATAAAAATGGAAGTTTAGGAAATACCTCTCCCCTTTTTTTGCTACCAACAATAATTATAAGACTTTAATATAGGAATTGATAATATCTGACAAACGGGGAAGATTCAAATCACATGGCCTTTCGTATGAATATCTGAAAGTAATAATACTTAGCACTACGTCTTACTACCCGTTCGGGTTCTACACTTAAGTATTAATTAATTATGCTAATGGGTTAGGATTTGGGGATGTTGAATCAAAAGAAGTGAGCCCACATTTTCATCGAAGGAGAGTGGGAAACGATCAGGAAAAAAATCCACCCCCAGTTCATCCGAGTGAGATTCAAGTCTCGATCTCCCCTATCCTCGTCAGTCTAACTCAACACAAAACTAACGCGTTAGCTAACTTCGCCACTGAGGTGGGTACCTGAAAGTATATCTAGTAACTTCTCTAACTGTCAGATAAGGCCCTTTATATGAAAATTGTACTGGACAAACCCAAACTTTTAGTAGCTACTACTTGTAGAAAATAGAGTTGTGTATATGAAATTGTTTACATGTATTGTGAAGAAAGACATAATTTCAGATGGTAAAAAATAAAATCGTGTGTCCAAAAATTGGATGAGCTGGCGGTCTAGGGGTAAGGTGTCAGATTTCTATGCTAGCGGCTGGGGTTCAATCCTCGGTCCCAGCACAGATTTATCTGATTACCAAACCCTTCCTTCACCGCTGACAAGACATCTTGTGAATGTGCGGAATGCCAGGCCTCCACCGTGGTTCGGATTTCCACGTTAAACTGTAGGTCCTCCATTTCATCTCACAACCACCCTACCATTACACATTAGCGTAAGTGCGTATAACCCGAACGGGCAGTAAGATGTGGTGCTAATAATAATAATAATCCAAAAGTTGAAACAAAAGTACCGCTTTAGAATAATTTAACTTAGGAACGAAGTAAATAGTGTAACGTATGTTACTGTTTTAAGCATAGGCGTGCGCTACGCGTGTTCTGTCTGTGGCTTCCATAACATCCCCACGAGCAAAAAAAACAAAAAAAACAGGAAGATTTTGGAGTGTCAAAAGAATGAAGTACCTATTTTTTTTTTTAAAGAAACTGTGTCAGTGGTTTCATATGATGATTTAATCAGTCGGGTCAGAAAGTGAACGTTAAATACAACAAATTAATAAAGATATTCCAAGGTTATTGGCTAATGCAAGCTGGAGCTCCTGTCCGCTACACCACGTGGTCCCGTTCATCGAAAGAAAAATGACTGTTGCTACAGTAGCCCCATGACTTCTTTGGTGCTGACTGACAGCTCACAGATGAGAGCTGATGGCTTTGAAAAGTTACCAGACCACATTATGTATCCCTACGCCGAACCATATGATCTGCAAAAACATGTGTTTAGCAGCTGTCCCTTCAGACAGTCAAAATTCATTATAATTTATAAAATGTATTTAAAAAAAAGAATAATCTTGGGTAATACAAAATAAAACATTGATTACTTCTTATTTTTAATTTAATGTAATTGCTTAAAAAAATATCCAAAAACAGATTCTCAGGGGAGGAGAGCATTGATCCAGCCCCCTTTATCTCCAAAATGGCATCCCCATCAGATACATCGTGTTAGCTTTTGATTAATTAGCTATTGGAAGGGAAGGAACACTTTCACTTTAAATATAAAACTAAATTTGTACTAACCGAGTCTTACGATTAACAACGTATGACCCGCTTCGGTGGCCGAATAGTCTAAGGCACTACTCTTAGTATGATGGACTGCCGATGATGGAGAGGGAGAGGTTCAAATCGTGGTCGTTGTACTGAGGTTATTTCCATAATGGTTTTCCACTCTCCCTCCACGCTCCACGAAAATACGGGTGCACTTCCCCTAAATATAACAGTTACTAATAGTTAAGGCCTTATAATAATAATAATAATTATTATTATTATTATTATTAGCACCGCGTCTTACTACCCGTTCGGGTTATATGCACTTACGCTAATGTGTAATGGTAGGGTGATTGTGAGATGAAATGAAGGACCTACAGTTTAACGTGGAATTCGAACCACGGTGGAGACCTGGCATTCCTCACATTCACAAGATGTCTTGTCAGAGGTGAAGGAAGGGTTTGGTAATCAGATAAATCTGTGCCAGGACCGAGGATTGAACCCCGGCCGCCAGCACAGAAGTCTGACACCTTACTCCTAGACCACCAGTTCACCTACAGCATAATTAGTACATAAGCGTACAACCCGAATGGGTGGTAAGACAAGGTGATAACAAAATACTACAAAAACTTACGAATGTGCATTCTTTTTTCTATGGGCTTAAGTACTTTAATATAATTATCTTAATCATTTGAGCATCGATTCAAACATCTATTCTTAATGTTCCGAATAAAACAAGTTCCTGGTTTTTTTACGGTTCTTAGACTGTCCCATTTACTCTTTTTTATTAGGGGGGGGGAGGGGATGTATCCCCCTCTAACGATGCCCGTGGTTCTATGCTCACCAAAAGACGGGTCATGTCTGGAATCTTATTATCTTTTCTGAATCATATCTGTGTTAGCCTAGGTTAGGTAAGCACAAACAAAAAAAGATCACGGTATAATCTAATAAATCTATCAGTACGATCTTATATCGACAAATCAACAGGTTGGAATCGTTGAGGAAGGCGGGTTTTTACACCGAGTTAATCCAATTTGAGGTTTTATCTTTTAAGCTCAACCTTTTATACATGTCACAGAAAAACACACACACGCACACAAACACACATGCACACAAACAAACACACACACACATGACCTGGACTATTAAGTGGTTTGCTGAAAGGCAACTCGACTTAAGGTCAGTATTGTAGCAGTTTTTATAAAATAATATTTTTTTACAAACATAAAAAATAAAATAATCCTTCAAATTATACGTATAGCTTATTTTTATATATGTAGTAATCTCAAGAATTCTTGAATATATGTCATGAACATAATAAATTTTGATGAGAAACTTAGAAAAATATATTAAGTTCCGCGATGAACATGACAAATATTCAAGAACTGTTAAGTGTAGATAAGGTCTACACTTTATTTTGAAAAAAAATATATTTGAGAAAAAAAACCTTACCTTGAGGTGTTATTAACAATTTAAGACACAAAAAAAATATCAGCTATTAAAATATTTGTATCGGTTAGTTAAATAATCAATTAAAAATGTTTCTATAAGAATGCACACAAGACAACTTGAATTGAATTAACTAGTCCATAAATATATTAGACCATCTAAAATATTATTTTAGTTACATTTTTAATATATTTGGAAGTTTAGGTCAAGTTTGGTTGATTTTATTTCTACATGATAAACACATTGAGCTTGCTACAAAAAAAAATGAAAATGTTCAAGGCTGTAAACTTAGGCGTCTTGCGATATCCTGTGGAATATGTGTCAGTCAAAAGACAGCGTAAATGTTCTTTACCCACTGTTGACATTATTAAAGCCGACTATACTTATGAAATTAAGGTCAGATGGAAGTTAACATTAAAATATACCTGAAGAGATAGATCTGTATCAAAATAGTGCTACAGATAATTTACAAGTTCCTAGTGCCATGGAGCTTAATAGTATAGAAAATTAAAATAAACGTATATAGTGAATCATTATTTTATTTATTGAGTAAAAAAGTTGATATTAAAACTATAAAAAATATTTATCTTAGGCCTAGCTGGTGTTCCATTCCTTTTTACGTCTTTGTTGTTTACGTTTCTATTTTATTTATTTGAGGTGTTTAACGTGCACTTTCCGATCCGACTGATTATATAAGTACACTATAATTTCTATGAGCGAGAGCTAAAGGACCTACCAATTTTGCCGGTAAAGGCATTTTCACATATTTCCCAGGTTTACTTTACACTCCACAATCCCCTTCGAAGGAGGTTGTGTCAAACTAGCCAGACCCTAATATATATAGTATTGGTATTTTAGCTGTCAAACTAGCCAGACCCTAATATATATAGTATTGGTATTTTAGCTGTCAAAATTTTTATTAGCAAAGCTGGAATTTTTTCGAAGCGAAATTGAAGCTAATGTTTGTTTCAAGGCCAAGTCGAAGTTTCAAAGATTCACACACCCCTTAAATATAATATATATTATATGTATAAAATATATATACATTATATAGTACATAAAATATTATTATTATTATTATTATTATTATTAGCACCGCGTCTTACTACCCGTTCGGGTTATACGCACTTACGCTAATGTGTAATGGTAGGGTGATTGTGAGATGAAATGGAGGACCTACAGTTTAACGTGGGATCCGAACCACGGTGGAGGCCTGGCATTCCCAAATTTCCTTAAAAATGCAACCTCCCTCGTTCCTACCTTCTTAATGGAATTAAACTCGGGTAACATAGACGTGTAGTATGATGCTATAAAAAATAAATGAAAAGACAAATAGCTTATTATTACCATCGTAAACTACTTAGATATGTGAATTTAGAAATAAGTTTATTCAACATATAATTTATAACCATAGACTTACACTAAGCCATGACTCACAAATTAACAAAGCTTAATAAAGCACACACAATACTAAACACCCAGAACTGCATTTAAAAAATCACATGACGCAATAGAGCGAGTGTATACACAATAATAAGCTTTTCTAGGTACACTCTTGATCGTAATATGGGGCTGGCTTTTAGCTCTGAGTCCCACTGTCAATTACTAAAAAAAAATATTGTATTATTTTGAAAAGTCTTTGGTAAGTGTAGTCAGTCTACCTTACCCCTTGGTTTCGCTGCTGGTTTTAAAGTACTAGTTATTTCCCTGGCATGTAAGATCGGTTTACAATAAAATCTGTCAATACGTGACAAATGTTTCTGTCTCTAGTAGAAAAAAAAAAGAAGGTTGGTATCGCATGTCACTCACCAGGCGTCGCGACGTCTGGACTGAAGTACGTCTCAAAGAGTCCAGGTCGGGCGCGTCGGACCGCTAAAGTAGTCTTCTCTTGGAAACCTGAAACGCGAGTGTGTAAGGACGGGAATACTCGTCGTGCGACGACTCCTCTTAGGCACGGTTGAAGAGGAGGGTGAAGGGTTAAGATTCCCCTCCATTCCTTTTTCAAACTCCCCCCCTCCCTCTATCAACCTGGCTGAACCATCCCCTTCCCCTGCAAATGTAGTCAATGCCACGTGTGTATCCAGTCAACTTGTGACGTCACGAAACGCTGCAAATCATCCCGAGTACACAGAGCCTTAACACTTCTACAAGAAGGTGAGGACCAATATAGAAACTTATTTAAGAAAAAAAATCCTTTTCTCCTTTCCCCCTTTCCGTTTCTTCTTGCAAATAATTAAAACAATTTAATATTAGAACATATGCCGAAACAATATGACTTGGCGTAATTTGTATAAAATTGATCGTAGAATAAGAAGGTGGAACTAAATGTCCATTGAATGGAAAAAAATAAAACCACTCTTATCTAACGATTTATGGAAATAAGTTTACTAAATGTAAGAAACATTTTTGTTTTCTTGTCTTAAATAATTTCACTGTTCATTCCTTTTGGTCGTTCATCGTTTCTTTTTTCCCTTCATGCAACCCCCTAATACCCCACGCTCTTCAATTGTCTTAGCTTACCAGTACATAGTAATGTCTTATAATTCTATTAAATTTTTATTTAAGAAGTAAACAACTGCTTTTAAGATTCGTTTCTAAACCCTAATATTATCAATAACAGCACTAATAATATGAATTTCCATGATTTTGTAGATTATGCACGGATCTATCTATCTATATATCTATTATTATACTTTACTAATGCATGTAATTCAAACAATATCACTTATTTAATCAAATTTGCATTTGTGTTTTTTGTCTACGATAAATTACTCTTAATTTGATATTAGACATCAAATTTCTTGTAGTGGAACCCAAAGACACCTCAAATTCTTTATTATTTTTGTACAGGTATACATATTAAGACATTTTTTTAAAGAGAACTCAGAATTTTTTTTATGACATTTCAGTAACCTTATCTTAATAGCGTAATTCCATTCACCAATTAATGCATAATGCATTACTTACGTTACTTTGAAAGTTAATAATGGAAACTCAGGGGCCAACGAGCGGAACATCCTGTATAACGAAACTAGTTTAAACTGGTAATGATATCCATCCTAGCGTAGTGACGCCATTAAACAATACTAGTACACAAATTCAAGGTAATGTTTAGAATACAGGAAAAGATAAATCGCATGCCAATAAATTACACGTTTGACCCCACATTACCATACATATGATTTTTTTACTATAAAAAATGTAATCTACATTCCTTAAGATGTTGAAGTGAGTTTCGAATTGCTAAACAATTTTTGTTGTTGTCAGGAAACAGTTTGTAGAGTACTATCTGTATTAACAAACTTTGGTTGTAAAACAAGTATTGTTAGTAACCTTCTATAATATTTTAATTGATATAAAACTATAATTTCAAATTTATTGATGTTTCAATTAGAATGTTTATCATTAAAGTTAATAACGGATTTTATATTTAGCAGGTGACCTGGTGGTCTAGGGGTAAGGTGTCAGACTTCTATGCTGGCGGCCGGGGTTCAATCTTCGGTCCCGGCAAAGATTTATCT
>CABFVX010010701.1:0-13146 GCA_902151425.1 Timema shepardi | reverse complement strand
AATCTGTGCCGGGACCGAGGATTGAACCCCGGCCGCCAGCACAGAAGTCTGACACCTTACCCCTAGACCGCCAGGTCACCCTATTATGATACTTACTAGTGGCTTAGTCCAGTTAGGCCAAACCTAACAATTAGACCTATGACCGTTAATTTACCACTTGACTGAATGTGAATCCTCATCGTAACAAAAAAATGTTGTTAGTTTTTTCTATTAAATTAACAACCCAGAAGAGATAAGAGTCGCTTGGGATCTTCCGTAGGAGGGTTTTCAGACGCTAGCGAGTAGCGAGGGACGTGATGGACTTGAGGTCAATTAGCCTTAACATTCACACGTCAATCGACTTAAGGTCATTTGACTAAAAGTCAGTTGTTCTCAAAGTAAGTTGGCCTACAGTCATTCGCCTAAGTGAATTATTATTTTGCCCTAATTTTAAATAAACTCAAATTTGAACTTTCATAAATCAGCAAAAGTACACCCGCTTCGATTACTTTAATATCAGATCTACAGCATATAAGATACGTTAGTGATTCGTACAACCACCAAGCGCTGTAGTCGACACTTGAGTATGATAAGAGAAACTGGATCTCTGTTATTGTTTTAATGGAACTCATTTGAATAGCTGGAATATTTTACAGAAAAAAAAATGAAGATAGAAAATTTTCCGAAAATAATAATATTTAGCACCGCGTCTTACTACCCGTTCGGGTTACACGCTTTAAGTACTAATTACTCTAATGGATTAGGAATTGGTGACCTGTCGGTCTAGAGGGGTAAGGTGTCAGACTTCTATGCTGGCGTCCGGGGTTCAATCCTCGGTCCCGGCAAAGATTTATCTGCTTACCAAACCATTCCTTCACCTCTGACAAGACATCTTGTGAATGTGAGGAATGCCAGGCCTTCCACCGTGGTTCGGATTTCACGTTAAACTGTAGGTCCTCCATTTCATCTCACAATCACCCTACCATTACACATTAGTATAAGTGCATATAACCCGAACGGGTAGTAAGACGCGGTGATAATAATAATAATAATGATTAGGAATTGGAAAGGTTGAATTAGAGGAAGTGAACCCACATTTGCGTGGATAGAGAGTGAGAAACAATTTAGGAAAAACCACCCCAGTTCATCCGACCGAGATTCGAACGTCGATCTCCCCATCCTCAGCATTTCCGAAAGTAATTTAGCTACAAATTTCCCGGTAGTCTTTTCCAAAACAGAAAGTTTTCCGCCTCACATGTGAGGCTTCCAGAAGCCTTTCCACACTGGTCGAGAGCACTAAGGCTCGTGAGCAGGCAGTACACCCCTGCCCCCACAAACCCGGTCGTTACAAAGCGAGAGGGTGACCGTGTCTCGTTTGCGGGTCCACCAGGCCGTGAGAGCAGGCCGTGGCCGGCGAGGGGGCCCGTCAGGACCAATTACTCTGGGAACCCGAGGTGACAATAACAAGGAGTAGGCCTTGTAACGAGGGGTGGGCATGGATCAACGAGGACAAGGAACAGGATGATATAGCTAGTGGTTATATCCCTGTATGTCATGTAATAAAGGGGTCAATTGACAAGTTGTTTTAGCTAATGGTTAAAATCTGGGGTTAAAGAACTTTTTAATATTGCTTAGTTATAGTGCACATTAAATAAGGAACAACGCCTCCATCAACTCCTTGCTCCATAGAGTCAGTTAGTGTTAGATCCATCAACTCCTTGCTCCAAAAGTCAGTCAGTGGTAGATCTATTAACTCCTTGCTCCAAGAGTCAGCCAGTGGTATATACACCAACTCCTTGCTCCAAGAATCAGTGAGTGTTATATCCATTAACTCCTTGCTCCAAGAGTCAGTGAGTGTTAGATCCTTCAACTCCTTGCTCCGAGGAGAGTGTTTATTTTCAGGTGTGGGCCAAGAAACACGAAGCTTACGCACACAGAGTGTCTCCCAACACCCAATAAGGAGAGGCCAGCAACACTACTCGCCACGACTGATGGACGCTCTCATACACACATTCAACAGAATTATATATGAATTAAATTCAATAGTATGGAAGTCAGTATTTTAATAACTTAAGTATAGGCCTCTTTGTGTCCAATTGCTTTTTAATATCTTAATTTAGGTTGTCTAATCCAATGTAAAGATAATAAAAAATAGGGTAAACATCCGCTTCGGTGGTCGCATGGTCTAACGCGTTACTCTCGTGTCAAAATAAACTCAAAGACGGGGAGATCGCAGCTCGATCCTGGTCTAGTGCGATGAGGTTTTTTTTCTAAATGGCACCTTACACCATAGACCACCAGGTCACCGTGAACTCAAAAAGCTTCAATAGTTTTACCTTATAGCAGTTTGTTGTTAGATATCAGCCGCTATTGTACTTATTCTCGAGTGTGACCTTGACGTGACGAGCCAAACTGCAGGCTTAAGAGCTTAAACCTGAGCTATGTTCACATTAATTATGTACTGCGTGCTGCATACAACAAGGGGCCAGATCCACATTGACATTGGGACAAGTTTGTTGGGAGTAAAGATGACTTTCAAAATAAATGTACAGTACCTTGGGCGCTAATGTCCAAGAGTTAAGGGTGCCACCTACTTGAAGGAAAAAATCCTTACACCAGTGTAATTTAAAAAAATTGTGATAGCGTTATCAGATGTTGCGTTTAGGTTAAATATTGATAAAAACCTTCAACAGTCCACGAGTTTGTTGTTTGCTGTAATGAACACTAAACTATGTTCTATGACTCTATACATATATAGACTTGTAAACATAGTTTAACAGTCCACGAGTTTGTTGTTTACTGTAATGAACACTAAACTATGTTCTATGGCTCTATACATATATAGACTTGTAAACATAGTTTAACAGTCCACGAGTTTGTTGTTTACTGTAATGAACACTAAACTATGTTCTATGGCTCTATACATATATAGACTTGTAAACATAGTTTAACAGTCCACGAGTTTGTTGTTTACTGTAATGAACACTAAACTATGTTCTATGGCTCTATACATATATAGACTTGTAAACATAGTTTAACAGTCCACGAGAAACGACAGGTGACTGTTATGGGAGCGTGTACTGGATCTTTGTGAATAGATTGATGGCATTTAATACAACACACATTGTATTGTCATTTGTATTCTCCTCCTCCCTTGTTTGTTCTCCTACTGCTGGACTGAAAAACTGTATAAACCCACTTGGTTTCTGATAGTTAGTGAATTTCTGCTCGAATATTTTTAGCATATTCTCTTCAAATGAAACAATTAGCGGTTAATTCCGAAGTTACACTCAATTTCATTGATTTTAATATTAGTTTTTTTTTTACAAAGGGCTGAGTTTATTTAGTGGATGTATTTGCGGGAAGACAGGGGGAGGGGGGTTACGCTATGGTTGAAATATAAGTATAAATTTGGGGACTTATTCCCTTTTCAGCCCAAGCCATTAAAATGTATCTTAAAACAGAAACCAAGTAATCCGCACGATTGTTCTATTCAAAGGTTACTTTAATGAGGTTTGATATTGAGATAACTATCAGTAACTAAAGAGAATGAGCTAAACTACATTGTATGAAGATAACTATCAAGAACTACAGGTAGTGAACTAACCTACGTTGTGTGAATATAGCTATCAGTAACTACAGGTAATGGGATAAACTACATAATGTTAATAAAATTAGTATATTGTATTTTCCTAATATGTCCCATTTGACTGAGATGGTTTGAGATTTAAGATGATAAATCGCGTAGAAAATATTGCTATTTTTATTTCTTTAAGATCAATAAATTTAGATCTATGTAATATATTTCCGTTCTAAATGGCCGTTTACAGATTGGGATTCCTACTAAAACCGTGGTCTCGTAGATACCGTACTTCCTACGAGCCTATGACCTGAATTATCGTTTGATCGTGAGATTTCTACACAAAGTTTGTCATTCAAACAAATGTAATACAGTTTAAAGATACCTTATTCATTATATGTATCGAACTTTAAATATAATATGTTATTATTATTAGCACCGCGTCTTACTACCCGTTCGGGTTATACGCACTTACGCTAATGTGTAATGGTAGGGTGATTGTTGAAATGGAGGACCTACAGTTTAACGTGGAATCCGAACCACGGTGGAGGCCTGGCATCCCCCACATTCACAAGATGTCTTGTCAGAGCTGAAGGAAGTGTTTGGTAATCAGATAAATCTTTGCCGGGACCGAGGATTGAACCCCGCCCGCCAGCATAGAAGTCTGACACCTTACCCCCTAGACCACCAGGTCACCTAAATATAATATGGTTTCTGAAATCAATATACAAGCTAATAGCCGACTTTAAATATAATTGTATTCTTGGCAGACTATAAACAACAAGGATGATAGCTACATATTTAAATATATTAAAGACTTTATTAGTATTTGTAGACTATTACCTGTAGAACAGAATTGTATATACTTTAATACAAATGTTTCTGCAGGGAAGTGTGGTATAATAGTTGATTATTTTCAAACAATAACACTTTTATTCATCAGAGACATGTTTGGCATAAGAACATTGAAATAAACCGTTACATCTGTCCCCCCACAATGAAGCAGACGATAAACTTCGGCGTCACGCTTTGCTCCTTGACAATGCGTATGTTTATGTCCACCCAGTATAATAATGTATAGATCACTGAGTTAAGTCTGAGTGTGTGTTTAGTAAAAGGTACGCTTTAGTTCTAAATATCAATCATCACGGCTGGGTGTGTTCCGGGGAGTGTGTGATGGAATCGTCCAATAGAAGTCGTGGTATTATTATCCGTCTCTATCGCACGCACAGTGTGTTCACCATAGCTTTTTACCTGAATGACAGTTGAAAAAGCACGCGTTTAGGTTTTGGGTTGCCTACACTTAAGTAAAAGATCACTCTTTTGTTATAAATGGAAGTTTTTTTTTAAATTACATGTTATATTTTACATTTAAAATAGTAACGTAAACTTAAGTTTTTCTCCCAATATTTCACTGCCGTACTTTTAATAAAACATTTCATCAAATCCGAAACAATATTTTAAACATAATTAAAAGAGCTTATCCTTCGTTTTGTAATGTTATCAATAGTGTGTAATACAGCGCATACGTTAATACTTACTAGTACAAGCGTCGTATTTATTTGGAAAAGAGAAAATTCTTGTCATTTTTTAAATATATAATAAATTATTTTATGATTATTTTATCATGTTTCGAATATATTTAACCGAATGAAATATTTTTTTCTACTGCGTGCGTGCACCATTATAAAGAAATTGATTGCGTCATGATCAATCACATGGTTCAAGTTCATCGAGGTGACCTGGCGGTCTAGGGGTAAGGTGTCAGACTTCTATGCTGGCGGCCGGGGTTCAATCCTCGGCCCCGACACAGATTTATCTGTAACTGTAGGTCCTTCATTTCATCTCACAATCACCCTACCATTACACATTAGCGTAAGTGCGTATAACCCGGACGGGTAGTAAGACGAGGTGCTAATAATAATAATAAGTTCATCGGTTGCTATTTTAAAGCAATATTTGAAGAAATTTTGTTCAAGTGCTGTCAATACCTTTGTTTTTAAGTTTGTGTCCGCCCTCAAATAAATATATAAATAATATTGGCCTAAATCATTGTGGTTAACTACCACATTCATATATTAGTATGTTTTTCATTACAGTTTCCAAAGTGACATGTCAGCTGTTGGCGTAGTGATACATTAGGGACTACTACTAGTATATTTTGGAGCTGTCGTCCAAGTAAACTCGGGTTGTGAATGCAGCGGGACAAACAACTTGTAGTCATGCTACACTCTGTTACAATCTAATGTATAAACCCTCCTTAACAAAAACAAGACATAAATAGGAGGCTCAAAAAACAAAAAAAAAAGGGGGCAATAGGAGTGAGCGGTTGGAGTTCTGTTTTTGAATATCCGAGTTCAAACATTCGAAAACTCAGATCACACAACTCACACCAGTTCCGGGAATTAATTTATAGACGGTCATCCTCCTAGAACTCATAATTAGAAAATAATATACTCAAAAATTTTAAAAAAGGATAGCACACATAAATATAAAAGGACCTAAGGGTATGACGAGTCATAATATTAAGGAATGATTGAAGCGGTTTTATGTTGATATATATTTAATATAGAATTAAATTTTATATAAATATTTGAAATAAACATGAAGCGGTCAACAGAGGAGTTATTTATATTATTTTGACAGCTTCGAAAAAATATTTAATTATTGATTTTCAACGCCAGAAGTAAAGAACAACATTAAGTCTTATAAGGCGTCAGTATTACCATAACATTTGCTAATAACAATAACATTAATTCACAACTTTCCTTACGGAACAACTAACATAATTACGTCATTCTCAAAAAGGTCAATCATCAGAATTATCACCTGCAATTTATTAAATGAACCCATACATATTCTTAGTAATCTCTTATTTAATTATCTACCTCCCGTTATACAATCAACGCTAAAACAATTCCTAATCATAACATATCCCAAGAACATTTTCAACACAAACAATAATTATAAGTTAAACCTTTTATGACGTTATTAGCCCTCATCGTAAGTTTCGTTTGTTTGCAAAAGAATTAAAAATAAACAATCATGGAACTTATCGTCTTTGACAAGAAACTAAATACCGACCTTATTTAGAAAAGTTAAAGTATCGATAGTGTTCCAAATACTAAAATCAATCCTAATCAATACAAGTTACCATATCGATATCCTATTAACAATCGATAAGTTCAACTCAATTAAATTACATCTAAATTTAATGGATTAAACAACTGATCTTTTTATGTAAAAAAAATTTACATCAAAGCCGAAAGAGAATTTTGAAAAGTCAAATAAAAAACATAGTTATACCAAAAGAAATAATATATTGAAGCCAAAGAGAATTTTGATTTTACATTTTGTCTATACTAAGCCGTAGCTTCTCCTTCCTCAGATATAACCAAGTCCAAGAGTGTCGACTACTTTTCCCGTCGGCACTATATATGCAAAACAACCCAGAGCACATTGGATAACGGGATATTGGGTGGGGGAAAACGTATGGAACACTCGGGAAGAAAATACGCATGAAAAGAATTGCTTCTACACTATTCTCAGAGCTCCGGGACTGTTCGAGAACATCGACGAGCATCATATCTTTGCGACTCGAGCTCTTTGCCACAAGTTCACAACACATACAACTCAGGAAATTTGCCGCTGCGGTCAGTCTGAACTTTGTCTCGGGAACGCGTGGTCTGTTATTGAAACGGGGTAAGTATAAGGAATTCACGAGCTAAGTTTACCTGAATGACAGCTCGAAATGTTACTAGAAGTAGTCCCTAATATATCACTACGCCAACAGCTGACATCTATCACTTTGGATGACTGTAATGAAAACAGATGGTAATATATTAATGTGATAGTTAATCACGGTAATTTAGGCCAATATTATTTATATATTTATTTGAGGTCGGACACAAAGTTTATTTATCGTTTTATTCCCCTTAAAAAAATATTAACATCATTTTCACAAAAACTTCTAACGAACATAGCCTCAAAATGGCGACCGACGAATTTTAAACCATATGATTGAACATAAATAACGGTAAACAAGTTGTTTACAATGATGCGGACACGCAGTTGATGAAAATACTCTATTCAGTTAAATATTTCAAAATACGATAAAATAATCATAAAATCATTTGTTGTATGTAAAAAAAATGACAACAATTTTCTCTTTTCCAAGTAAATACGATGACTGTATTAAAAGGTATTACCTTTCCTTCACCTCTGACAAGACATCTTGTGAATGTGGGGAATGTCAGGCCTCCACCGTGGTTCGGATCCCACGTTAAACTGTAGGTCCTCCATTTCATCTCACAATCACCCTACAATTACACATTAGCGTAAGTGCGTACAACCCGAACAGGTAGTAAGACGCGGTGCTAATAATAATAATAATAATAATAATAATAATAATAATAATAATAATATTAAAAGGTATTGATGTGTGCACTATATTACACAAAATCAGTAACGTTTCAAAACAAAAAATAACTAGGTCTACTTTTAATTATGTTTAAAATATTGTTTCGAGTTGGACAAAAAGAAATGATTTTAAAAAATGATATAGTAGGAGAAAACTTAAGTTTATGTTATTTTAAATGTAATATATAACAGGTAATTAAAGATCTCTATATTTTATAACAAAACTGTGATCTTTTACAAGTGTTGGCAACCCAAAACCTAAACATATGATTTTCGAACTGTCATCAGGTAAAAACCTACCGTGAATGGAATATAAAGTATATTTCTTCTATTCTTGTAGCCTAATGCTACACTCTGTTACAATACAATATAGACCTCTGTACTTGCAGTCGTGCCACACTCTGTTACAATCCAATATAGACTACAGTACTTGCAGTCATGCTACACTCTGTTACAATCTAATATAGACTACAGTACTTGCAGTCATGCTACACTCTGTTACAATCTAATATAGACCACAGTATTTGCAGTCGTGTTACACTCTGTTACAATCTAATATAGACCACAGTATTTGCAGTAGTGTTACACTCTGTTACAATCTAATATAGACCTCTGTACTTTGCAGTCATGCTACACTCTGTTACAATCTAATATAGACCTCTGTACTTGCAGTCATGTTACACTCTGTTACAATCTAATATAGACCTCTGTGATTGCAGTCGTGTTACACTCTGTTACAATCCAATATAGACCTCTGTACTTGCAGTCATGTTACACTCTGTTACAATCTAATATAGACCTCTTAATACTACAGCGATACTCTCACGCTATCATCTCATTCGAGGTAACTTCTTGCTCCTAGATTGAGTTGAGCCACTGGATATGGCCGCAGAGAGTCTACCGGAGAATGTTGATCTTCCAGCCTGGATAGACAGAGACTTTCTGGAGCGAGTCCTTGGAGAGGGGGGCGGAGGGCTGCTGGACTACGAGCTGACCAAGACAGGGAGCAAGGACGAGGGATATGCTAGTGACATGTACTACATCACGCTACATGTCGACACAGGTACAGTTGCTGGGGACATGTACTACATCACGCTACATGTCGGCACAGGTACAGTTGCTATGTGACATGTACTACATCACGCTACGTGTCGGCACAGGTACAGTTACTGGGGACATGTATTACATCACGCTACATGTCTACACAGGTACAGTTGTTAGTGACATTTACTACATCACGCTACATGTCGGCACAGGTACAGTTGTAAGTGACAAGTATTACATCACGCTACATGTCGGCACAGGTACAGTTGTAAGTGACAAGTACTACATCACGCTACATGTCGACACAGGTACAGTCGTTAGTGACATATACTACATCACGCTACATGTCGGCACAGGTACAATTGTTAGTGACATGTACCACATCACGCTACATGTCAATACAACCACGCTCCTCTTGTAGAAGGTAACGCTACAAGCTGTACCGCAAGGACAACCACAACACCTCTCAGTGACGTCACTGCCACAATAACTGGCTGGAAGAGACCAAGCCCCGGGGTAATACGAGGAATGTCACTGTCCAGTGCTAACAACCTCAAAACCAGAATTAGACGTTGGGAATGTATTATAGACTCTTCTCTCACTCAAAAAGTAATATGTTAGGTCAAGGTCACTGACCCTGGAGCCATGTCCCCCAGGGGGTGACCATGTCGAGCGGGAGACGCGACGCCTGGTGGCGAAGTGCCTGCCGTCTGGCGGCCAGCATCAGGGCTACGTGCGACGCTGCAGCGCCTTCCCTCGCGAGAGCGGCGTCTACACGGACGCTCTCCCCAGGATGCAACGCCTGCTGAAAGGGGCGTCATCTCGGGGGCAGACGCCGCTAGCGCCCAGACTCTACTACTCTCAGCAGGTGACTTCTTGTTTCTGGTCTCTGACCTGGTCGTGATCGTCACGTGGCGCGTCAGCAGGGGGGACTGTGAGGTCCCAGCGCGGAATGACCCACTCGGACAAGGAAAACATACACACATTACATTGCATACATACACTACATATATACACATACATACACTACATACATAAATAATCACCCAGTTCCCCTACAGGCTAGGCAAGAAACTGTGCATATAGCTCGTAAAACAACTCCGTACTTAATACATCCTCACTAACTTCCTCCACACTTCCCTGTCCTTGCTTACCCCCTTCTCTTCAACAACATCCATACACCGAGTCATACACGCTCTTCAACAACATCCATACAGAGAGTCATACATGCTCTCCAACAACATCCATACAGAGAGTCATACATGCTCTTCAACAACATCCATACACAGAGTCATACATGCTCTTCAACAACATCCATACACCGAGTCATACACGCTCTTCAACAACATCCATACAGAGAGTCATACATGCTCTCCAACAACATCCACACACAGAGTCATACACGCTCTTCAACAACATCCATACACCGAGTCATACATGCTCTCCAACAACATCCATACACCGAGTCATACACGCTCTCCAACAACATCCATACACCGAGTCATACATGCTCTCCAACAACATCCATACACCGAGTCATACACGCTCTCCAACAACAACCATACACAGAGTCATACATGCTCTTCAACAACATACATACACAGAGTCATACATGATCTCCAACAACATCCACACACAGAGTCATACATGCTCTTCAACAACATCCATACACAGAGTCATACATGCTCTCCAACAACATCCATACAGAGAGTCATACATGCTCTCCAACAACATCCATACACCGAGTCATACATGCTCTCCAACAACACCCATACACAGTCATACATGCTCTTCAACAACATCCATACACCGAGTCATACATGCTCTCCAACAACATCCATACACCGAGTCATACATGCTCTCCAACAACACCCATACACAGTCATACATGCTCTCCAACAACATCCATACACAGAGTCATACATGCTCTCCAACAACATCCATACACAGAGTCATACATGCTCTCCAACAACAACCACACCCCCTGTGGGGTCAGTACCTCATGCAGTACCACCAATGTTTCAATGGGCAGCTCACCCCCACAGGAAGTGAGTTGCTAATTACAATATAAAAGACAAGTAATCACCAGGGACCTTTATTGATCTGTTCTCTACAATCCCATCCGACCCCTGTCTCACCAGCATAATTATAGTTAAGCCTAAAGGAAATTACCCAAGATTATGCCTGTGTAAAGGCAAGAACTAAGCGAAATTTACTTATATGGCCCAAAGGCTAATTTATTACAGTAGATATTAACACAGAAAACAATATACAATTTGGTCTAATAGACGTAAAGACAATATTGACTCTCCGACGTGTCTGACAACACAATGTTCCATACATTTATATAAATAATACGGAAGTTCTATAATAACAGTAAACAGTTTTAAAAAGGGAGAGTTCTATGATTATAATTGCCGCGGCTCAATGCCTACGCAAGTACAATACTCGCAACATCTTGCTACTCATAGTACCCAAAGGTACAACACATCTGTCAGCTAACGCAATACGTAAATACGTATCTACTATATCGTACTAGATAGCCAATACACCTACAAAGAAATAAAGACAACTGTGAACTCACATCATAGCTAAAACTAGCTTCTAATTTGTCAGTTAACATAATAAACATAGTAACAACGAACTAAATTCATCTGGCCGATAATACAATAAATAACCCATTTACAATACGACCTACAAGAAAGTAAACAAAGCGACCCGCAGTTAACGTCATCTGACCGCTCACACACGTAATAATCAGATTCTTGACGACTCCGGACAGACGGCTACGTTTAACCATGTTTAGAACCCTAGCCTGAAAAATACTAGCTGATGGCCAAAGATCAGATTTATAATAAATTACATAATCTTCACCAAGATTTGAACCCTAGCCTGAAAAATACTTGGTCGTGGCCCAAGATCAGATTTATTTCTTTACAATAACTTACGTTTATAAATATCCTAAGGCCCTACATAGTGCCCAAGTGTTCCCTACTTCTAGATGGCATCAGAGATTGCCTTACATTGCTAAACATACGCTTATATCTAGTTCTGCTCGGCAGGGGGAAATATGGGCGGAAAGAATGACTTCATAATGCGGTCATAAATAGCCAATCACAAAAACTATGTCTTCCACGTCGCCTGCGCACAGCGCCGTTGAGACACACAGCCAAGGGGGTGGGGGTGAGCACGGGCAACCGACGCACAGAGGGCCACTTAGACCGGCCACCTCACGCACGCGCTCTTCAAATGGATAGTTTTAGTCAGGAAAATATTCGACTTAAACTTTGAGTTCCCAAACAGAGTCTATAGCAGTGAGGATGAACAAGGTCGTTCCGTGGCGTGATCGTAGCATTTGTACGAGACCCCAGCTTGATTGTTGACTGGTGAGTACAAAGACGTTGTTGGTGCAGGGCTAGTCTCTATCCACGGTACACATACACCGAGTTACACATGCTCTTCAACAACATCCATACACTGAGTCATACATGCTCTTTTATTACTAAAACTCTTAATGTTTCTCAACGTATAACATGACCTGCCCCTTTCATTTGATCCACATCACCCTTATACCAACCTTGGAACCTTCCCTTCCCAACCAACCACCCGCACTTGGGACAGTTCCTTGCCGGTTGGAGGTGGTCTACAGCGCTAGGATGGCCGCGCCTGAAGCTACATCTCTATGACTGGTCTGTTCAGATGCCGGAGACTGTCCTGCTGCTGGAGGACTTGACCACGGCGGGTTTCAAAATGGTGACCCCCAAGCATCAGGGTCTGAACCTGGCCCACTGCAGACTGGTCCTGAGGCAACTGGCTTCTCTCCACGCCTCCTCCGCCATGCTGATGGTCACAGACCCGACCTCCATGGAGCTCTACAAGGAACCTCTGGTCCTAGAGACCGAGGTGGACCGTCAGCACTGGGGAGGGGTGTTTCCTGGACTGGCGAGACAGCTGGCAGCTGAGGTCCTCACCTGGCCGGAGTTTGGGGAGAGGAGCAAGGAGCAGCTGCACAGGTCAGAGTTCAGGGAGAGAGGCAGTTGCACAGGTCAGAGTTCAGGGAGAGAGGCAGCTGCACAGGTCAGAGTTCAGGGAGAGAGGCAGCTGCACAGGTCAGAGTTCAGGGA
>CABFVX010010700.1:0-13148 GCA_902151425.1 Timema shepardi | reverse complement strand
TGCTGCATGCTTTCTGGAACATGAGGACTTTGGGAGGGAGGGGGTAGGGAGGTTGAGTTGGATGTTAGGAAGACATTTTCTCGGATTGTAGAGGGACCAGCAACAGATTGGATAGAAAGTGAAAGAGTTTCGTTAGAGGTGGATGGTTGGGGAGTTACTGAACGGATAGGGATATGAGGGCTGCTCGTGGTTGATGTGGAGGTGTTAGTCTCAGGATGATTTATAGTGTGAACTAAGGCAGCATCTTCTAGATAGCGAGCATCACTGTCCCAAGGTGTTGCCATGGCTGAATTGTCAACACCTGGGCAGCAAGCTCGTCATCAGCAGGGGAGGTTTTGTAAGGTTCTCCTCCTCCTGTTTTCATGGAATGCTGCCTTTCCAACTGCTATTGTTTCCTCACTTGGGATTTGAATTTTTCCCAGCATCTGTGAACATATCACATTAACCATTTAGGACACACCATTAGCACTGGTTTGCATCTATTGAACCAGGTGTGTATATATACATTTATTTGAAGTGGGAAAAAGAGGATTTTTAAGACATGTCAAGGCCTATAATGGAAGTGTTAGCAAATTTAATATAATTTGAAAAATATATATTGTACTACTTAGGTTAATACATTTTAAAGGTGTTATTTAACTAAAGAGACTACAACAGTTTTTTGAAACCTAAGAATAAAATAATTAATTAGTAGGCCTAAACACAAATTTAGGCATAGTAGTGCCTGCAGTTTTGAAAGTTATTAATCAAGTATTTACTATTGGAATATATTAATCAACAAAGTTTTTACATAGATATGACATGAGCGAAGTGAAAGTCAATGGACAATATTAAAATATGAATGTTTAAAAGAGGCAATTATTACAGCTTTTGTCACTTTTGTCACTTGCCTACAGAAAGATTAGGCCTAGTTAATATTCACCAAACGTAATACTTTTGCGGTAGCCTACTTTTTACATCTAGTTAGTTTGTCAAACTTGGTTTTGAATAAACATAGCTCTTAAAATAAGTAGTACGGTTTGATGAGGTGTAAATTAAAATTAATAATTACCTTTTTAGCTGGGTTTCATCCCACTTGGAAACGTTGTAGTTGGAGTTATATTCCTTGGCTATATTCTTCCAAGCTTCTTTTTTTTTCAGAATTCGATGTTGCATCAGTCTTCTTGTTTTCGACAATGTTTTTGTATCTATGAACAAGGTCAAGAAGCACAGCCTTAAGAAGCACAGCCTTTTCTTTTGACGTATATGGTACAAACCTCTTGGCGGACATTTTTAACATAAAAGATTGAAGTCGCGCCAAAACTTGTAATAAATGACCATCTTCAGCAAAACGCATTCTGAAACTCCCAGAAATAATTCAAAGCCGTGTTTCAAACTGGGTTGAGTCGCGCTATGTTGCCAAATATCCCCCTCGCTAGTACAAATCTGTTACCCAGCAATGAGCCGTCTGGCAGTCACCTAGGTAGTGAATATAGGAAGGATTGTGAAACTGATATCAGGCAAGCTGCCAGAGGGAGAGCTCATAGCAATGTCCCTGGGGACAACATCTTTTCGTCTATAGGAACGGCCCTTAGACTCGTCATTTTTGAGTTGGAGATTGCTGTTTTTGCTTCTAGGGCTATTTTTTGAATTATAAAAAATGTGCCTTCTTAATGTTTTTCTATTATCATTTAGTATAAATACGAAAGACCATGAACTAAAGAATCTAATGTCATTGCTATCTCAGTTTGTCAAAAAAATTGAGAATGCAGCCTTTGCTTCTAGGGAACTCATATATTCTAAACTACTAAATTTAACAATGTTCAGAGATTGTTATTTTAATTGATTAATTTTGTTTAAAGATATATGTAATACCATATATTTTATTTTTATTTTGTCAGATTAGAATTATATTTATTTGGAATCCCATAGGTAGGATTGGGATGTGGTAAAAGGGAAAACTAGTAATAATAATAATAATAATCAATCATTGTTTATTAGGATTTAGAAGAAAAATTACATAGATGAGTTTTTGATATGGAGGGGAGGAATATTATAATTATACTTTTACTCATAACCAAATTTACACAACTTTTCAGTTAAATTTATAAGGTAGTTTCTTTAGATGTTTATGTTGGTTAGATTGTTCATGTTGATAGGTTGTTTTCAAAAATATTTTGTT
Organism: Timema shepardi; assembly: GCA_902151425.1. NCBI lineage: Eukaryota > Metazoa > Arthropoda > Insecta > Phasmatodea > Timematidae > Timema > Timema shepardi. Next base: position 10,987 of record CABFVX010010700.1, on the reverse strand, counting down.
TCTAACAATATTTTGTTTGGTTTGTTTCCCTTAGGTTGTTTGATCAGTTTTGAATGTAACATTTGTTGATTAGGCTTTTTTAATCACTATCAATGGCCCAATTGTTATTTTTATTTAGTTCTCAGTTCATGATTGTGTAGTGCTTGGACCTAACTCTATTTTCTTACTATCAATTTGTTTAGTTTGAAACAAAAATGGTTGGGATTTATAAAAGTAAAAATACAAGGAAAATATATCCTAAAAGGGTTTTAGAACAGGAAGAATTATTGATTGATATCAGAAGGGACTAGTTTACGGACAGTGGCTAAACAACTTCAAATTGAAAAAATGTTCTTATGTCACTATATGAAAAAAAGAGAAAAAAAAGAAGTTAATAGAAATAAATACCCTATTGAAAGATTTAATCCTGAAAAATATGAGACATATTGTTCCACTTAAGAGAATATGGGTGGAAATACATTTGAAGTTGAACACTGTGAATTGAGACAGCAAGATCCGGGATTTGAAGCAGGGCCTTCCTGTGGTTCAAGACATAGTCCAGAACCTGAAGCAGGACTTTCTATTGCATCTTTTATATTATTAGTATCAGGATATCTGGACAAGTCTTCATCACCATCATTTGAGAACAGTCCAACCCTGGAAACTCTTCTTTTGGGTAAAATAAAGGGAACAGAAATGACTAAGAAATATAGGAAACGACTGGATCCAGGGGCAAAGAATGAAGAATGGACTGAGTTTGAAAAAGCAAAGAAATTAAGTGGGTCCAAGCAAAAGAAGAACGTTGATGAAAGTGGAAAATGTTTCAAACCTTACCATTAATTTGTGTAAGTGTAATGAAGACAAAAAATTGGATGATGTTGATTTTATTGAGCCAGAACCAGAGGAATACATTTATTAAATCACCCAAGTGATTTGAAAATTGGGGATTTTGTATTAGTAACATTTAAAGGTGGTAAAAGAAATGACATTCTTTACCGGTATGTTGTTACTGTGATTAATGTACTAGATGACGATAACATTGAAGGGATGGGGTTGAAGAGTGAATCAGACAAGACAAATTTTAAAAAGAACGAAAATGACATCTCTGTCATAAAGGTTCATGCCATTATAGGAAAACTACCCGTTCCAAATATTATAGTGTTGGGTGATCAATTCAAATATAAATTTGATAAAATTGTTGATGTGTTTGAAGCTTGAATCACTTAAAACTTTATTTTAAATTGTAATTACATTTATCTAATTAAATAGCCTAACTTTAAATAGTGAACTATAGGCTAATTTAAGCCTACTCCAAGAACAAATCTTTTATTAAAAATATATTGCTATATTGGTTAGTAATTTTTTGTTTCCTAATTAGTCTAATAATATTTAGTTGAACTAACTTATCCTTATCATACTTATTTGTATTTGGTAATGGACTATATTGATCAAGATAAAATTTATTTCAATCACAATCCTTTGAGTTTCACTACATAGTCTTCCAAGATGTAATAAATGTAGAGCAACCTAACTTTAGAATGTGCAAACTACTTTCTCTACAAATTTGTCAGTATCTAATAATCTAACAATCTAAATCAAACCAAATTTTTATTGGTGATACTTTAATCTCCAACATAAATTTCAGCACCCTTGTACAATTTTGTATACCTTTAATAAACAAATGAACGTTTAGGAAAAAATATTGGTTGAATTGAAAGTTTTGAGCTGCTTCCACATATTTAGACATATCTCAGCAGCCAAACATTTGATTTAAACCAAACTTCTATTGATGATACACTAAGGACTGGACTGTATCACAAAAAACCCATAACTTTTAACTCTCAACTATAATATGTAAAAAAGGGTTGTATCTCTATAGCCTCAGACGTGTATCACATTAATCCCATAGGCTGAGGCTATTGTGATAAAAGGTTTTTAATTTTTTACCCAAGTATATATTTTTTAAATTATAAAAGTAATTATTTAATTCGATTAAAATAGCAAAGCTGCACATTTTAGTATTTTTACTTTTATTTTATTGTAAATAAGAAAAAAGTTACAAAGAAAGTGTGATTTTTTGTATCATTTTAGCCCCACCTGACCCTATTTGAAAATTTGTTATTCTTTCAACATTTAACAGCCCACCAAAATCTAAGTCCAAACATAAACATTATGGACGATCACATGGTGTAACTATTTTTTCTTACAATAGCTTATAGCTTCATAGACCTACAGGTATTCTAAAACAAAGAAATTAAAATAGTTTATTTGATCAATATTCTAATTTTTGTTTGTTTGAGCATTCAAGATTTGAAAGGTTAGGTTTTGTTACCTGGGCTTGTGTCATATATCATATATTCATAGTGCATTATGTGATCTGGCAGTCTGGGGGTAAGATGTTGGACTTCTGTGCTGGAGGTCGGGGTTCTATCCTCGGTCCCGGCACAGATTTATCTGTTTGCCAAACCCTTCCTTCACCTCTGACAAGACGTGTATTAATCGCAAAATGTGAATGTGGGGAATGCCAGGCCTCCACCGTGGTTCGGATTCCACGTTAAACTGTAGGTCCTCCATTTCATCCCATAATCACCCTATCATTACTTATTAGCGTAAGTTCCTAAAACCGAAGCAGGTAGTAAGCTGCTAATAACAACAACAACAATAATAATAATGATAATGTGACCTTATAGTTGTCTGAATGTTTTAATAAGCATAATACAATAATTTAATGTTAATATATACACATTTTATTTGCCTTTTCCTTGTGAGTATAATGATAGAGGCCTAGTAGCCTATAAAATGTTTAATGATAAGCTATTTTAAGTAAAACACAGCATGTAAGGCGCTTAGGTATCATCCCCAAATATTTATGTGAATTGTCTATATGTTGCAAAAATAAAATAAATTCAATTAAATATTATTATTATTATAGTGTCATAATAGTTGCTGTTTCATTATGAATATAATTATAGTGTTAGATTTTTAATCTTTTGCTATCTTGTGTAAAATACAGTGTTTTAATATGATAATGATTAATATGATACTTGTTCACACCTATTACATCTTTGCTAACCAACAATTTTTAGTTTCAAATCGAATTACCCAAGTAAAAGAAAATTGAGTCGAATGTGAATTGTAACTCAACCTAAATTAATTTTAGCGAATCAAATTATGGTAGAATCTCATACTTAAAAAAAGTAATTGGATCAAATATTTTATCCTATAAAAACATTCAGATCTCAATTGAATAATTTATTTTAGAGTTACTCTGGTAATGTTTCAAATCGAATCAGACTTATTCTGATAATGTTTCAAATCTAATCTGTGTCAAATATTTTGCTATGTTATGTTTCAGAGTCAAAATTAATAATAAAATATTTCATAAAATGTTGATAAGTTATTTTATACTTAATACATAAAAAAAAGAGTTTATTTTTCATTTCAGTGAAAAAATATTGGATGGTCTATTTGTCTTGAAATGATCTATATTTGACACATTTTTTCTTTCCTTTCCCAAGGTAGAAGACATTGTCACAGATTCAAATAAATGAAAATCTTAATTGAATGAATGAATATTAATTTTATAAATATTTGTTCCAAAATGTTTATTCTAAGCAAATATCAGATCTGGGTTCGATGGGTTTAGCAAATAAATTTGAATCTATTATTCATAGTTTAGAATAATTTAAACTTTCATTGTTAGTAATTGAAAAATTGACAAAAAAAAATCTTGTTCTTATCTCGAAAGTAAAAAAGAATCTAGAAATTTCAAGCTATTTTAAAAATAAAATAACTGCTCTAAGAAATTGACAAACTAAATCGAGAATTTATTATTTATATAAATACCACAAATACCTGAGAATAGGCCACACTTTTTCCCCAAAACAGCCTTCATTAAGAAAATTTTGGCTATAAATATTGATTTTCAATATCAAACTTTGACGTTATAAACTGTTATAGTATGAAATAAAAATATAAATGGTATACATTGCAATCATCACAATTTTATTAATCACATTAAAAAGTGTATGAGTCATATCTTAAGTGTTTGAATTAATCATAAGATAATCCAAAACAAGTGACAGTCGAAATGTCAAAAAGAACTTTAACATTCTTGAGACTACATATTTACTTTAGTAAACATAATTATCACTCTTGTACTTTCAAAGTAAGTTTTCTTGTCTTTTCTAGCATCTCGATATTTTGAATAATACTTGTCTTGAATTGAAAAAGTAGTTTTCACACATCCCTAATAAAATAATAAAATATGAACTATAGTGAATAATTCTTATTTATCTTTCAGTGTATAGATGTATACAATCCAATCCTGTGCAAATATTCAAAATTTTTAATCCAAATTCGAATCTTACCCAGAATTGGGTTATATACAAAATTTATCTTATGCATGACATTTAGTTTAAATTCAATTTGATCCATTTATTGAAGATTTGGATTCAAATTTTAAAATCATGGATTTGCACAGTCTTGGCGTAATTAAGTTTAATTGTGGATTAAATAAAACACTAGAAGGCCATGTGTTGCGCATAACTGGAAAAGACTGAAAATGAGTGGTTTCCAACCCATTGGGTCACGCACAGTGGAACTCAGGCGGGGTCGGGGTCGCAATACTTGGGAAGGCTCTAACCTCGGATTTAATCTTTTAAGAGATAATGTTGATAGTAGGAAAGTTATAAATTCTAATACAAACAAATTATGTTAAATTATCATTTGGTGTTCTTACTATACATGCTTGCTGGTTTCAGTTTTTACTTTTGATACCATACAAACTTGGGGTTTGCAAAGCTTCGAAACTTCTACTCTTCAGTTTGACAACTAGAATTCTCATTTATGTACAATCAATGCCATTCTGATATTTTATGTACAATACAAATTAATGTTCACAAGACAAATTCTGAAGAAACTGAGTTACATAGCTTGATGTAGCTTATTAGCTTAAAATAAAATATTACAAACATTCATAAAACAAAACACATTTACTAAGTGATTCTAGCTCATAAAGTTATATAAATAAACATTCAACATAATATATTTTTAAGCATAAAATAATTAAAAAGATCTCCACATTTCTTATCCCGCAAGTTATACCAAACAAAAACCTGCCGCTTGTCACCAAAGTTAGTGACAGCTATAATAAATAGAGGGTGTTATGTGGTCTGCAATCCGACGCCTTGGCTAAATCTGGCGTATCTGCCTGCTAAGCTAAGGGTCCCGGGCTCAATTCCCGGCATGACTGAAAAATAGATTATTTGTGAAATGTGGATGATGAATTTACGGCCTAGAAAAGCGTGGTATCTTGTATCTTATACATTTAGGTTAGCTTATAAGTAACATAAGGGTAGCATTAAAATTGACCCGGCCACAGGCGAGAAACAGTGGGTGATATGATGTGGCTTGCACGAGTCCCTACGGCTGTTAAATCTTAAGTTTTTTTTTTACCATAGCCACTACTGTTCATTCAAAAAGCAACTTGCCCTCAAGATGCTTAGTGGACTCCATTCCAAACTCACTGATTATCAGAACAATCTGGAAGTAATGGGTATCAAAACCAAAACTTCTGGACCTTTAGTAGGAAAGTATCCACTAGAGGACTGGTGGCTAGTCATAAAATAGTTAACAAAAAATATTTTAACTTAGCCGCGAGGTTATTTAATAATATATTCAATTTCAATTGTAAAAGTAATTAACTTTGAGCACCCATTAAAGTTAAATGCACATTTATAGTTTTCATTTGAAATTTTATAAGCTCATCAATTAAAATTGTGGGGTGCATTTCATAATACTTATGTATTTATTTTATATTAATTGAAAAAAACTATGATTTGAACACCATGTAGGGCAACATGTTGAGGGGTTGCCATGGTCTCTAAAGAAAGAGTTGTATCCTACCATTACACATTAGCGTAAGTGCGTATAACCCGAACGGGTAGTAAGACGCGGTGCTAATAATAATAATAATAACATAAACACAATAATATTAGTCTTCTTCTTTGATATTTTATACCATAGCTTTCAAAAGACAATATTTTTGACCAACCACGTGTTAGAAGGTAAGACGATAAGTAACTTTAGTAGATTAGAAGATATAACTTTAGATACAGTTTATATTAAATATGCTGTTATAGTTTCTATCTTGCACAAAATCACGAAAATATTAAATATTTTCTTGTAGCTGTTCATCCATTTGGTTGACACGCTACACTTGTCACCGAAGTTAGTGACAGCTATAATAAATAGAGGATGTTATGTGGTCTGCAATCCAACACCTTGGCTCAATCTGGCGTATCTGCCTATTAAGTTAAGGGTCCCGGGCTCAATTCCCGGCATGACTGAAAAATAGATAATTTGTAAAATGTGGATGATGAATTTACGGCCTAGAAAAGGATGGTATGTTATACATTTAGGTTAGCTTACAAGTAACATAAGGGTAGCAATAAAACTGACCCGGCCACAGGCGAGAAACAGTTTGTGATATGATGTGGCTTGCACGAGTCCCTACGGCCATTAAATCTTAGGTTTTTTTTTTACCAGAGCCACTACTTTTCATTCAAAAAGCAACTTGCCCTCAAGAGGCTTAGTGGACTCCATTCCAAACTCAATGATTATCAGAACAATCTGGAAGTAATGGGTATCGAAACCAGGACTTCTGGACCTTTAATAGGAAAGTAACCACTATAGGAGTGGTGGCTAGTCATAAAATAGTTAACAAAAAATATTTTAACTTAGCCGCGAGGTTATTTAATAATATATTCCATTTTAATTGTAAAAGTAATTAACTTTGAGCACCCATTAAAGTTAAATGCACATTTATAGTTTTCATTTGAAATTTTATAAGCTTATCAATTAAAATTGAGGGGTGCATTTCATAATAGTTATGTATTTATTGTATATTAATTGAAAAAAACTATGATTTGAACACCATGTAGGGCAACATGTTGAGGGGTTGCCATGGTCTCTAAAGAAAGAGTTGTAAACCACTGGTCTAAACTATGTAAATTAATGAAAATGTTTAATAGTAATACCTACAGTAGCCCCATGGCTTCTTTGGTTCTGACTGACAGCTCACTGCTGACAGCTAAAAGCTTTGAAAAGTTACCAGACCAAATTATATTATTCCTACGCTGAACCATATGATCTGCAAAAACATGTGTTTAGCAACTGTCACTTCTGACGGTCAAAATGTAGGTATTATACCTAGATGTTGACTGTCAGAAGTCAGCTGTGAGCTGTCAGTCAGCACCAAAGAAGCCATGGGGCTACTGTAGATAATAGAAGCTTGTTTTAAATTACACTTTAAATTTTGTTTATAAAGTTATGAAAAAATGCTAATAAAAACTTAAACAAAGACTTTGCGAGTAATTATTTCAGGAATTTCCTGTCATGTATTCAACAGTTCTTGTGTTCCTCTTGGGGAGTGTAACTAACTATTTGTCAGAATGAATTGTTTTCACTTCTCGATTGAGTAATATGGCCCTAATTAAGTATAACCTTATCTTAAACAAACAATTTAATCCATAAATTAACCTAGAACCGTAAGTCTTTGCTCATCTAGAGAGCTTTAGTCGCAAGCTTGGGTCATTTTTCAATTGTGAGTCCAAGTCTACATGAATATTAAGATGTTTATTGTAAAAAGCTGACAATGACGAGTCTTGAAATCCACTGCCATTGTGCAGGGTATTTATTTATAGGGTAGCTTGTTGGGACTTGAGTAATTCCATCCACTCAATAGAGCATTTTAGTAGATGAGCCTTGACCTGCAAGAAGATGGGCAGTGCCTTCTCGCCTCAAGTGCGGCGCTACACTAAGTACATGACGACACCTACCTAAACCAGAATGGAATGGGCCAGTTTCCTATGCGAGAACGGCACATTCCATTTTGGTTTAGGTAGGTGTCGTCATGTACTTAGTGCAGCACCGTACTTGAGGCGTACCAAATTTGACTATGAAACTGGCCCCAAGTCTACATGAATATTAAGATGTTTATTGTAAAAAGCTGACAATGACGAGTCTTGAAATCCACTACCATTGTGCAGGGTATTTATTTATAGGGCAGCTCCCAATTAAAATTCAAACCCCCTATGAAAATTCTCTGATCTAGCGCTGCTCAGTGATTTTGTATATCTAATGTTTAGAACCAATATAACTAAAAATAACTGACACAAATTACTATTTTCTGTTTTTGATGTGTTTAAAAATGAATATACTATATTTATTTTGTAATGGGCTTTTGAGTAGATGACCAATATCAAATTGTCAATAAAGAAAATAGGGTCCAAAGTCTAAAAATATATATTCACATATAAAATCCTAATAATTCTGAATCTTTAAATGAAAAAAAAAGCCTTACGCAATATTAAGATAAGCTAAAAGTTACCGCCAAATCGTTACAAATCACGTACATTCAAACGTCCTGCTTAGAAGATTTAGTTTGATGCTCGTTCACCATGAGCTAGCAATGAAGTTTTAATTGCAAACAGATTGGAGTTTTTATACTTATCTCATTGACTTTTTTTTTAAGTTATGTATCTTTACAATTAAGCCAATGTTGTGGGTTGATGATAAAATTTCAAAGAGCAAAGTACCAATTTATTAAATTAAAATAATATTAATCATATTCACTTAATATAACGACCATATTGACACCGAAATTGATACCATTAATGTGACAAGTATCTTTAAAAAATATAGGTAGCAGCACTTAAGCGAAAAATATCGAATCACGACCCACTTTAGCTCTTGTGGCTCTTCGCTCTTATGTAAAGACTAATCTGTGACATATGGCGTGGCGTCAGGCGTTCTCTTTCTTTATTCGTTAAATTTATTTTAGGTCAAATAATGACGCCTTTTGACAAGATATATCAAAGTTATTTCGTATAGTAGCATTTATAATAATACATACGTTCTAGTATGTTATCAAGAGTTTATCACTTATAGTGTGGTCTTTAAACAATTTACATTTATAGTTGGAAAGAGGAAGTTGGAGGAGACATCTTACTAAACGTACCCGCCATAGTTGGGTTCTATTAAATATTTTTCGAAATTGAAAGCTGGTCGTTATAGCAATTTTTGGGATTTAAGTGAGCATCTCTGTAACATTTAAAATTTAAATGGCTTATCTTAAGCTGTATTTGAAGTTGACTGTTGCAGTTTTTAGAAGCGCAACGTTTTAATTGTGCCGTTGGAAGGATTACACTTGTTTGGTTGCTTGTAGGAAGCATTTAAAAAAAAATCAAATAGGCATTATTAGCTTCTGTATGGTGGTGTGCTATATCATTTCCAGTTTGTTTCTTCTTCCCCTCACCTTTGGCTGTCTTTATCTTTGAATGAAGAATGTCACATTTGTGGCAGGTATCAACTTTAGGAGCCTTTAAACTAAAATTGGTCTTCCAGTTCTGACTGGCTTTATCACTTTTTTTCATGGTAAAGTTTGTACATTGTTTGAAGCTATAAATGTGATGGCAAAATACTTTTTTATACTTTCTCTTCTTGTGAGGTGTGATTACTATGGTGGAAATGCATATACCGTGTATGGAGTTCCTTTTTTTATCCCTGTTATACTTATTTCATGGTGACTTGGAGCCTCTTTTATCATTGATATTGTAAGTTGGGTGACCTGGTGGTCTAGGAGTAAGGTGTCGGACTTATTTGCTGGGGTCTGGGGTTCAATCCTTTGTCCTGACACAGATTTATCTGAATACCAAACCCTTCCTTCACCTCTGACAAGACTTGTATTAATCACAACTTGTGAATGTGGGGAATGCCAGGCCTCCACTGTGGTTCAGATTCCACGTTAAACTGTAGGTCCTCCATTTCATCCCACAATCACCCTAACATTACACATTAGCGTGTGTAGAACCCAAATGAGTAGTAAGATGCGGTGCTAATAATAATAATGATGATATTGGAAGTTTAGTTGCTATTGGTATTTGCGGCAGGAACAAACATAAAATGCTGTATCTCACTTAACGTTTTCATGAAACAACATCTTACAAACATTTTGTCTTTCACTGTAGACTTTAAAAGGAAACAAATGTGACATTCTAAACATTTCTTTGGTGGAATTCATTGTTCTTTTACACATTGTTGGAGGTGTTTTTGAGTAAACAATGGCTGAAATGTATGAAGACCTTGTATCTCAAAGATACCTTGATAATATTCAAAAGTAGTTTATCTTGAGCTCTCAATCAATTTCTCATTGCAGTTTTTGTGACATTTACTCAATGGCTGTAAACATTGTCCTTGGACAAGTCTGTTAAAATGCTTTAGAGTTCAATAAATACTTTTTTAGTTTCATTGTTACAAATTGGCCTAATTATTTTTATATACAGTATATATTTATTAAAATCACTTTAACAGTTTTTACCCTAAATTAAATAATTTCATTGTTGCAGGGAAAGCTATAGTATGGATGTAAATTTACCTTGATACTCATTCTATTCCATAGTTTCACTTCTTTGGAAAGCTGCATTATGCTGAATTCAGACTCCGCTGATGTTTCTGGCTCTGTGCTATGATAGTTTGGCGAAAAAACCATCCCCAGAAATTAAATTGCTCACACTGCTGTGATGTGTTGTGACTCTGGTATGCATGTTAACATGTTGTGTATTGAAGGGTAGAAAACTCCTTTATTGACATCCTAGTGTATATATTGAAACACTCATCTTTCAAAAGTTCAGGCCATAATCTATGAAATTCACCAAATTCACTCCTCAGCATCTATGGGATGTATACACTTTCATGTATTCCAGTACAAATAAAATACTATTAGCGGCTACAATCTACTTCTTTTCATCAAGTTCAGCTAATTGTCTTTCATCCATTTTAGTACTGTCCATTTGAAAATTTGACTATGCCTAAACGAATCAAAAATGTTGTGTTCTGATCAGAATCAAAAAGTCAACTCACAACAATTCATGTCCAAACGACACAATACACTAGATAGGTACATCAGAGTGTCATTGTAATCACTTGAAGCTGATGTTATATCCTA
>CABFVX010010699.1:0-13149 GCA_902151425.1 Timema shepardi | reverse complement strand
CACCATCTCAGACCTGTTGTCTCTTTATACCTCCATCTCAGACCTGTTGTCTCTTTCTACCACCATCTCAGACCTGTTGTCTCTTTCTACCTCCATCTCAGACCTGTTGTCTCTTTCTACCACCACCTCAGACCTGTTGTCTCTTTCTAACACCTAGATGTACACTGGTCATCTCATTGGGTTCTACGATGCTATCTGTCTGTCTGTCTGTATCTCAGCCTAGAGCCAAAACTACTTTACTGATCGGGCTGAAACTTGGTATCTAGGGTTCTAATAGGGCGGCTACCAAGAAGAGTTTTTGAAATTAGATATCTAACCCTAAAATTAAGGGTAGTTTACTGTTGGTCTAAAAGTGAAACGCTCGTTTTACTCGAAATCGGCTTTAACGATTTTGATTAAAATTCTTATTTGGGAATGTTTAACATCACAAAAAAAAACCACTTTTAAATTGACGCCCGGGAAATGGAGAGTGGATTGTTTGTCATGTTTTTTGTTGAACAAAGAAGTTATTTTCCCCTCAACGTGTTCCTGTAACAGTGTATATTATTTCATGTATGCTCTTTGATGGAATGTTTCTGTGACAGTGTATATTACCCGCCGCGTTGTCCACGTGGTATAACGCGCTACTCTCTCAAGACTAGACTGACGTTGATGGGGAGAACAAGGTTCGAATCTTTATCGGGCGTACTGAGAGTGGTTTTTTTCCCCCACTCTTCCTTCACGTAAATGCGGGCACTCTTTCTATTGGTGATCAAAGCTTATATTATTTTGTTTCACATATTATCAGACTAGTTTTAAGTAAATGTCTCCATTTCTAAGCAAAGGAGCAATAAATGTTGCGCGGGTACACAGGACAATTTATTTAATTATCTAGTTTGTTTTACTATCCTACGTTTAACAACAAAAGTATTGGTCAGGACCAATTTAGAGATTGGTCAGGGGGATGGGTATCAGCGTGAAGTAAGGGATGAGGATACCCCCCTCTGTGCAGACGTCCGGGACCCCAACCCCAACACTCCACGTGAGCTGTGGCAGCCACAGATGCGTCATGTCCGATGACACGCGACGACGCCTCCGGTTGTTAGACCGACCAGTAGATTGGTGTCAATTGGAACTCCTCGACCCTCTGTGAATGACGGTGACCTGATGAACACTGTTCCTGTTGTTTGTTTGTTCCAGCCGCCTTCCAGCACGTCAGGGAAAACATAGAGGAGCTGAATGGTCTGGGTGCTAACGACACGGACCTCATCTTCCTCAAGGGACTCATGGACAGTCCCATCATGAGGTCTCTGGTCAAGGTACGATCAACACTACAGTCTATCCGGCGTAGGAGTGTTGGTGACTGACGGCTGGGAGGAGGTTCCTTGTGGCAAACATTGGTTCAAAGTCACTGGTGTGGAAATACTTGGTTTAATGTTCTTAAGGCTGGCTCACACAGAACGCCAAGCTATGCTATGCCTTGCTACGCCGCGCTATGTTTTTTCCAGATTGCTGGCCGGGCAATTTTCTCCACCTCCCACCTTGAGCCATCTTTCTTTGCGCATGCGCATAACGTATCTTGGGCTCCGTGTTGAACAGACGCAATGCTGCTGGTTTAGTGAGAATAATGGCCCGTCTACAACCAAACGAACCCGCTTGTCGGACTCGCAACTACGCAATAACGTAATTTTGTCTGTCGACAATAGCTTACGCAAACACAATCGTGTGTCGGAACTGTCGGACCAGCTTGTCGGGAGGAGATGAACATTGTCCATCTCTTGCGTTTATATAGTTGCGTTGGCTTGCGTTCAGCCAATCAAAAAACAAATATGGATGGACTACTAAAATCAAATAATATGAAGTTATTTGGTGTATGACAAAAACGCTTGGAAATGTGTAGTATTGAAAACAGGATTTTCAATTAAAATCATGTGTATTTAACCATTTAAATATTTATTTCTTATTTGAAAACATTAATATGAATTTGACTTTTATAGTCATCGTTGATGTTTGTTCCTATTGGTTGAAATTACGTTTTACGACTTTTCATTGTAGACAGTCTATATTGTATTTAAGAGAAGCGTAATTACGAGTGCATTTGCGATTGCGTAGTTGCGAGTCCGACAAGCGGGTATGTTGGTTGTAGACTGGCCTTAACCGAAGAAGTGTTGAAGTTTTGTTTTCAATTTGTTTCACGTTTATTTAAGTGATATCCTATTTAGGTTTTATTTTTAATACATGTTTTTATATTGAAATGGAAGTGTTAATTGAACAAGTCAAACCTCCACCTCCTAAATTTTCTTCATCTTTCAAAACAACTGTTAACAGCAGCATCTTTTATTCCTCAGTACATTCATATGAACTCTATCAAAGAAGACATTTTGGAGAACGCCATCATAACTACAGTAGCCCCATGACTTCTTTGGTGCTGACTGACAGCTCACAGCTGACTTCTGACAGTCAACATGTAGGTATATACCTAAATTTTGACCGTCAGAAGTGACAGCTGCTAAACACATGTTTTACAGATCATTTGGTCCGGCGTAGGGATACATAATTTGGTCTGGTAACGTTTCAAAGATGTCAGTCAGCACCAAAGAAGCCATGGGGCTACTGTAAACTCCACTGGAGCAGACCAGAAAGAAACAACACTCGATTTGGGGGGGGGGAGGGGGGGACCATTGCTTAGTTTAGCATTATGTGTGAATCGGCCTTTACTATAACTTTATTATCAATAAAAATTGTTATCAAAAGCTTCTTATAACACTTCGCTAAAGAATACTTACTGTATAATTGGCTTTTTCGTAACTTATTGAAAGAACAAAATAATAATAATAATAAAACTATCATGTTTTTTGTTTCGTGGTTGTGGCAACAAGAGATATTATAATACGTGAAATAATAAATTAAGAAGTATTAGATTCACACAATTGTTTCTTCTTATAAATGATCACCGAAATAAATAAATGTTTATTTTATAACTCGAAGAAAAAGCTCATAAATTATTTTTTTAAACACCCGCGCATAGACACAACCAAAAAACTGTTTGTCTTACGTCATCACCCGCCCCCATTTTGTTCGATTCGCGGTTTTTATAAATATGAAGAGAACGCAGTATTTTAGAAGCTCTCGTTTGTAATGCATAATTTTTAAGTAAAACACAAACGCTCTTTCCACAAAAAAAAAAATATATATATATATCCAACTGATATTTTCTTAAGTTCGCATTTCAATAATGTACACACGCTTAAAAAAATTATTGAAAACAAATAATTGTTTATTGTGTAAGTTTTGACTGTCAAAAGTAGCAACAAATCAACAACATGTTCTTGTATATTATAATATTATTAATATATAATTATTAATATTAGGTTTAGCGACTTGATGAATGAAAGCAGATCTGGTAACTTCTGATAGCTGTCAGTTATCACCACTACTACGTTGAATATACTACTAGTAGCCTACTACATACAGTAGCCCCATGACTTCTTTGGTGCTGACTGACAGTTCACAGCTGACAGCTGATGGCTTTGAAAAGTTACCAGACCAAATTATGTATCCCTACACTGAATCATATGATCAGAAAAAACATGTGTTTAGCAGCTGTCACTTCTTACGGTCAACATTTAAGTATATACTTCAGTGTTGACTGTTAGAAGTCATCTGTGAGCTGTCAGTCAGCACCAAAGAACCCGTGGGGCTACTTCACACACTGTACTCTCTGAGGGATTTGCATGGCTACTATTGGGAAACAGCTTTGTCGGGGCTGCCAACCTTCCCGGAATTTAGCTCACTGTCCTGTTTCCTGGTTGAACCCCGCGCTAGACATAAAATCATCTCTCGATGCGCTGCTCTACACCAATATACACGACACTATTTACCTTAATCCAATAGAGGACTTTGAAAGAAGAGGATGGGTGAATCGAGTAATGAAGCAAGTATATACATTATTATTATTATTATTAGCACCGCGTCTTACTACCCGTTCGGGTTAAACGCACTTACGCTAATGTGTAATGGTAGGGTGATTGTGAGATGAAATGGAGGACCTACAGTTTAACGTGGAATCCGAACCACGGTGGAGGCCTGGCATTCCCCACATTCACAAGATGTCTTGTCAGAGGTGAAGGAAGGGTTTGGTAATCAGATAAATCTGTGCCGGGACCGAGGATTGAACCCCGGCCGCCAGCACAAGGCTGGCACCTTACCCCTAGACCGCCAGGTCACCGAATATATGAAGGTAGAGTGTGTGGATCAACAGGAAGGGCTAGGCCATGTAAGACGTGGATAAATGTGGTAGACGAATGTGTGGAAAAGAGAAACATTAATAGTTTTAAGAGTAAAAGAGCATGTATGACGTGTATGGATGTTGTTGAAGAGAAGGGGGTATGCGAGGATAAGGAAGTGTGGAGAAAGTTAGTGAGGATGGATTAAGTACGGAGTTGTTGTTTTTTAGATATATGCACAGTTCCTTGCCTACCCCGTAAGGGAAAGTTGGGATTAGGTAGGTATGTACGTACATACCCTAAGTTTATATATATATATATAAAATATATATATAGTATAAATAGCAGATTATGAGGACGGCCAAATAAGTATTCGGTATGATCCTTTATTCGACAACACTAACGATTTAAAAAAATATAATGCACAAGGTGACTTATTCAAGGCCGCAGCCAGGCAATTTCAGGGGAGGGGGGATTGGTGGGCACACACCCCAATTGCCGGGAGCTAGAAAAAAAAAATCTAAATGATAAACAGTTCTAGAAGTTATTTGAAGAGTTTTTTTTATGGCAACATAACCCCCTAACTGCCGAAGGCCAGGTAAATTTCTAGATATTAAACACCTCTAGAAACTCTTTGAAGTGCTTTTTATGGTAAAAAACACCCTGATTTGTACTTGAATCTTAATCTTGATATTGGCAGCCCTAATCAAAATGCCGAGTGAAATAAAAAATACCGTCTATATAATAAAAATGTACTGATTTTTTTTGTGTGTGTGCATACATGTTTGAAAATCTTTTTTTATAAAAGTTTTTCAAAACATAGGTGTGAAGTTTTATCTCACTTAGCAAACTTGCCCTAGATACGATATTATGAAACGAGTACTAAAAACAGTCATTTCCGCTCAACGTTATCTCTCTGTTTTATTGTTTTACGCCCTTTCAAATAAACAATTTCTATTGTCTTGATTATTCTTTTTACCTCTCCTCAACACCTCAACCGTTTCCCCTCTGCCAATTAATTACCCGTGTTCTGTTGTGTCGAATATTTCGGGCATTCCTAGATCCTCCATCCTTCACAATAACAACATTATTATTCACTTAGCGCACGCGCATTCCTCTGCAATCTACTGTACGCTGCGGCTTCTGCCGTATTTCACTCCAACTATAGCCTCTAGGGTTTGGAAACTACAAAACTACATCTACGATCATTTCACCACGTATATAAAAGTATTCCAGGCGCTCCACAAGATAAAGTCCGTTCACGATAGGTTTTCACCTGGATGCCAGTTCGAAAATCATATGTTTAGGTTTTGGGTTGCCAACACTTGTAAAAGATCACAGTTTTGTTATAAACGTTAAGATATTTAATTACTTGTTATATATTACATTTAAAATTACGTAAACTTAGGTTTTCTCATACTATTTCATTTTTTTAAATAATTTCTTTTTGTCCAACTCGAAACAATATTTTAAACATAATTAAAAGTACTTATTTTTCGTTTTGGAACGTTACTGATTTTGTGTAATATAGTGCACACATCAATACCTTTTAATACAGGCATCGTATTTACTTGGAAAAGAGAAAATTGTTGTCATTTTTTTACATACAATACATGATTTTATGATTATTTTATCGTATTTTGAAATATTTAACTGAACAAAATATTTTCATCAACTGCGTGTCTGCATTATTGTAAAAAAACTTGTTTACCGTTGTTATGTTCAATCATATGGTTTAAATTCGTCAGTCGCCATTTTGAGGCATTTTGAAAATGGTGTTAATATCTTTTTAAGGGGAATAAAACTATAAATAAACTTTGTGTCCGACCTCAAATAAATATATAAATAATATTGTCCTAAATTACCTGTGGTTAACTAACACATTAATATATTACCATCTGTTTTCATTACAGTCATCCAAAGTGATAGATGTCAGCTGTTGGCGTAGTGATACATTAGGTATTACTTCTAGTAACATTTCGAGCTGTCATCCAGCTAAAAGTGGCGGGGCTCAATGAGAGGGTGTCCGGAAGTCCTGCCCGGGTAAAATTTTAGACTCTGGATGACTTTTGAAGCTAGTTGAAAGATGTTTATTTTTCACGGTTTGTAGGTTCTACTTTTTTATGCCGTTCTTTGTAATTGTGTATAGTACCAACATAGTAGGAGAAGAAAATACTAACTTTTTTTGTTCAACATTTAAAAATGACAGGTAGGCCTCCATATATATTATTATTTTTTAGGCATTGGAACTATCTAGTGGTGGCGGAACCTTATTAACAACAATAAGGTGTTATGAACGTCTTGTCCCCCAAGCCAAAAGGGTAATCGGGAGCCTTTCTCCAGACATTTCTCGAAACTTGGATGCTTTATAAGCTACTTAGAGTGGTCTTCACTTGGAAAACTTACGATAATTACACCCCTCTAAAAGTGCGTGGGAAACGGCCATTTATTTACCCAGCCACACTTTTTATGGCTTTGAATTAAATATAATAATGTTTTACAAACCTCATACAATGATCCATGGAACAAAATACTTGGAGAAAGTTTGAAATGTGGAGCTGGAGAAGACTTGAGAAGACCAGGGGGACAAATGAACAAGTCCTAAGAAGAGTGGGTGAGAAGAGAACCATTTTGGGTGTGATTCTTTGGTACAAGGCAAACTTCGGAGGAACTGTCTTCTGTACGACGCCATAGAAGGAAAAGTTGAGGGAAAGAGGAGCTCAGGAAGGAGGAGGATTTAAATACTTGATGATTTGAAGGAAAGAAGACAATTCTGGTAGCTGAAGGAGGAGACAGAGGACAGGGCGCTTTGGCGGTCCAAGTTCGCTGACAAAATGAATGTACCTGTCGTAAGATAGAACACATGATAATAGTAAAATACCCCTTCTGTACTTCAACCCCTTTGTTCCCGCACTTTCTACGGTCTATCCGCCATTCATACTTTCTATCGAAAATGAGGTGATCTTAATGAAATCATGCATATGAATGTAGTTTTAGTAACGTTTGTAATTATTAGACACCGTTAATACTGTAATTACCCTACATACTACAATGTAACTAAACTAGTAACTAAATATTGGCCCTAAAATCAGGTATTCCTTCACTGTAACATACATTATGAAAGCTAGTGGCTGATTTCTGATAGTACAATTTTTTTTAAACACATTTAAACAGTCTCGATAAGGCACACACTTTAAAAAAATTAGAATTCCTTAACTGTCCCAGATTTCCTGAGAATATGTACTTTCCTAGTAATATATAATAAAAGCTATAAATACAAAATGTCATAATGTTTTATTGCTTTCTATCAAATTCTTGGTACAAAGATCAAAGATGATCAAGAAATCGCATTAAGGGTATAGAACTCGCCACTTTATATTTCACAGATTATTACAAAAATATTTGAAAATCTCTGTGACTTTTTATGATTTCTCTGACTTATCTTTGCATGCCACACCCAATTACTTGACTTTTACAAGTTTTCTCTGTTTTCCATGTGCACTCCGTCTACCCTGAAAGACAGCAAAGCAGTCTTACCTTGGCAGACCACACTCTGTATCTCATGGGCGTAGGGAGAATTATTTTTGGGGGGTTACACTTTGTGAGCTTATAACCATGATGTCTGATAAATAAATAAATAAATAAATAAAATATTTTAAAAAGTGGTGGTGGAACCTTATTTGTGTGTAAGACAGAGAATGGGGAACAGGCGGGGGAAAGGAGAAGTAAAAAACATTAGGAAATGTTCTCCCCCCCCTGCTATCCCACTCTGTTAATATTTGAAAATCGGATGCCTTAGAAGGTATTTGAAGTGGTCCTCAAGTGGCAAGTTTTTTTGAAAATTAGATTATTTAAAAATAAATTTAGATAATATATGCCAATTTTGTGTATTGTTCCGTAAACATGATTCCCCTAAGAGCCTGCATGGTGTGTGTGTGTGTGTGTGTTTTTTTTTTAGCAATGGTGGCATAGATCCAATGAACATGATCATCATATCATCATCAGGTCATCAATCTTGCGATTGGTTTTATGCAGCTCTACACTTTTCCTATCTTGGGCCAATTTTTTTTTTTACCATCTTTGTACCTTCTTCTGCCAAAATCGTTCTCTATCTGATTCATGTTCTCCAATCTTGGTTTACATTTTGAGCGTCTCCCTTCTACATCTCCTTCTGTATATCATCTTCGTCAAACTATCACATCTCAGTACATGTCCTATCATGTTAACTGTTCTTTGCTGTTTATCTTTCCAGAGTTTCCTTTATTCAGATGCTTTTCCTAGCACTTCTGTATTTGATACCATTTGACCATCTCCATCCACGATATTTTAAACAATCTTCTGTAGCAAATGATTCTAATCGTCTCCTCTCAGTCGCACCAATAATCCATGTTTCACGTCTGTAAGACTCCACGCTCCGAACACATGCCTTTAGGAACTTGTTTTTTCTTGATTTCCAAATTTTTTGCTTGTAAAGGTTGTATTCTTGTATGGTTGTATGTATCTTCGTCTGCACGCTATTTTACAGAGGCATTATTCTCTTACCCTCCCTCCCCCTCACCCGGTCGTAATTCACGACGCCGAGGATTTGTTTGTAAGACGTCACAGAGGTTCACTTTGGATGATGAGAATAGAGCAGACTTTTGTCACAAGATCCAGAGAGCACACACGCCATGAACTCGCTGTAAACTCGACAAAGCTCGCGTCAAGTTACGAAATAGAAGGGTCCATCCCCTCCCCCTAGGTCGCAAGTTAATTGTTGACACAAACCGTGGCGCAACCAGAAATAAATATAGAGCGTGGGTTGTAAGCACAGAATGTAGCTTATTCCACTACTTTTTACCCTACTTTTTAATTGAAGGGGCATTTTTAATATAAATAATAACTTCTCTGGTGATCGAATAGTTTTAACTGTACTAATTTATATGAGATATTTTAACGTGCACTTTCTGAATCGACTGATTGTATCGGGACACGAGAATTTATATGAGCGAGGGTGAAAGAGCGTAACAATTTTGTCGATAAAGGTATTTTTCACTTACCTTCCGGGGTTATTTTACAAGCCACAATCGACATGGGGGACCGACGGCTTTACTTCCCTTCCGAAGGAAGTTGTGCAACGGGGTTTTATCGTTCAAGGAAAATCCGTTGACCCCTGCTGGGTTTTAACCCACTATCATCGAGTTCTGAGATAAGCACTTTACCACAAGACAACCGAGGTTGACTGTAATTAGTTAATATGCGTAAAACCCAAACGGGTAGTAAGACTTGTTGTAAGAAACTGTCTGTATATATATATATATATATATATATATATGACCGAGGGAGGATGGTGCGGTCCTTCTGAGTAAATATCAAGGGGCACCCCTTTCACCCTTTCACGTGCTCCCCAGTCACCAAAGGTGTGTTTCCTCGGTAAAAACACCGTCTTCGTGTGGCGGCCGGAGTATATGGATGACGTCACGTCACTGAGAGTGGACTGGGCTCGACGCCAGGACTCCCAGGAACCTGGTAGAGTATACAAAGTGCCAGTCAATAAACCAGGAGATGCACCGGACACACACACACACACACACGAGCCGTCACTTCGCGAGACTTGTACAAATACACATACATCCTCCCCTGAAAATATCTCTGCTGCGTCTTTCAGCTTTGTCCGCGCAGCAGTCTTTGCGCAACACCGGATATAGCTCGACGAAGGTTTTTATTTTATTAGAGGAATGGATTAAATAGCCAAGCTATTAAATCTGATAATTATGGTTATGGTCGCATCTAAATATCGTATTCTTTAATCTAAGAAATTACACCTAGAGACGGGAGCCCTAGAGACGGGAGCCGAACCCAGGACCTTTGGTTTAGCACGGCAATGCTCTGGCCACTGAGCTATCCAGGAATCGTCCCGTGCTCATTCTTCGTCCATTCTTTAATTCAGAGTCTGTGATGGACGTGTGGAAATCGTCAGATACATATAAGTAGGTCGAAGGTGGCCGCGCTATCTGACAGCTCGTGATCTTAATTGATCGCTCAATTTTAGAGTGACGATCATTTAGACACGTCCATCACGGACTCTGCCTTAAAATATGAGTAAGGAATGAGTCTGAACACGGGACGATTCCTGGATAGCTCAGTGGTTAGAGCATTGACGTACTAAGCCAAAGGTCCCTGATTCGATTCCCGTGTCCAGATGTCATTTTCTATTTAAATAATATTACTTAAGGAAGGTTGAATTTTACTTTAGGGATGGACATATCAATATTAGTAAGACATAATCCCTTCTCGCTCGGTTGTCTTGGCGTAAAGTGCTCGCCTCAGGACCCGAGGTTCGTGGGTTCGAACCCAGCCGGAGTAAAGGGGTTTTTCTTGAGCGATAAAAATCCGTAGCACAACTTCCTTCGGAGTGGAAGTAAAGCTGTCGATCCCATGTCGATTGTGGTATGTAAAAGAGCCTAGGAAAGTGTGGGAAAATACCTTTACCGGCAAACATTGGTAGGCCCTTTCGAGCTCGCTCATTGAAATTCAGTGTGGAAAAGAACATGGAACCACCTCACTTTCTGGACGCCCCTCGTACATGGGGTTTCCACCAGATGGTGTAGGCAGCACTAACCATCAAAAGGGATGAGTACATGCCCAGCACCGGATGGATATAAATCACTTCAAACCAACCTCGGTGTTGTTCATGTAACAAAGAGAGACCCGCCTCGGTGGCGTAGTTGGCTAACGCGCTTGTCGTGTTGAAGCTCGACTGCTGAGGACGGGGAGATCGAGGTTCGAATTCAAATGCGGGTTCACTTCCTCTAATTCAACCTTCCTAATTCCTAATCCACTAGCGTAATTAGTACTTAAAGCGTATAACCCGAACGAACGGTTAGTAAGACGCGGTGCTAAATAATAATAATAAACAAAGAGAGACCCTTACCCCGGTCCTAGACCAGCTGAGTCTGTATTCTAGCAACACTAGAAAGACAAACAACCTCGCTGTTGTTCATTTAACACGGCCTTGTGTCTTCTTAACCTTCACGATTTTCACACGGGGTTTATCCTACTGTAATTGTACATTATTATATTTTATTACAAGTTGGCAGTCTGGGGCGATTCGCTCTCAAAGCCTTGGTTTGAATCTCACTAGGGCGGATTTATATCTTACACGCTTGGCCATACGTCCGGACTATCCGTTTACTTACACTTATGTAGGTATGCATGAGGGAGGTATGATTCGTAGGAAATGTACCAGCGTTTGCGTGGAAGATCAGGGGACAATCTAGAGGTTAGTAGGACTCAGCCGGGTTAGGAACCTCTGACCTTCCCGTTACCAGAAAACCAAGGCGAGAATTACGCTATCAGAGGGCGAGGAAGGGGAAGGAAATTCTTATCCTTCGCGTGGGGTGAAATCCGTGGAGGGGCGGCAGGGGTACCAACCCACCCTGGTGACGTCAGGCTCGCAATAGACTGGGGTTTAACATGTGACTGAGGTTCGAATCTCGGCGGGTTCCCCGTACGCTGTGTGCCAAGTCTGTTTTATCATCCTCTTCTCACGCTGATGCGGGTGTACTTTCTTTAAACTGGCCACCTCATCCCTCTCGTTAATGATCATTATTGTACATTTATATTTAGAAATGAGAGATCGTTTGATTTTAAGGCATTTGATTTTTTTTAAAGAAGTGAATTTAAGTGATCTTAATTAATTTTACGATTTTAATTGAAAATTTATTATTGTTTATTTAATATATATATGGTTTAGTTCGAATCTCGACGGGTGCATTGAGGCCATTCGTGGAGAAGCAGGGGTGCCATACACAGGAAAAGGCACAGGGAATTTTGAAAAATCGAATAAAAATAATAGAATATTTGTTAGATTGATAAATTTAATTGAAAATACAACCGACCGGGATTCTAACCTCGATCTCCCAGTCCTAGAATGAAAGAGTGACGCCTTAGACCACATGACCACCGAAGCACTTAAAAATGACAAACCCATGTAAAAAAAAAAAGAGGACAACTCTAAGCGCTATCCGCTTCAGTGGTCGAATGGTCTAAGGCGTCACTGTCGTGTTAGGGGGCGTTCAAGTATTGCGTAAGCACCCTAGAGGGTAGGGGGTTCGAGCTTTGTTTAGTTTAGCTGACAAAGGGTTAGGGGGGGTTAGAACAATATTTACGTAAGACATAGAAATTGAAAGTGGATTCAAGGACCTCGGTTATCAGATTAAATAGGGTTTAGGTTTAGGGTGTTTTTTTTAATAAATATATTCATGTAGCCTATTCACTAATAATGATTTTTTTAGTAATTTAATTTAAAAGTAAGTTAAATTTTTTAACTTTTATAATGTTATAACTTGTTTTAATTTTACCTTTTCAATCAATTTAAATTCATTGTATACCAGTGTTAACTGACAATATTAATTTACACCCCTAGGTTAATAATTATCAGCAATTTAAAAATTGCAAGAATTTTTAGTATGTTTTATCTTAGCGTGTTACTACCTGTTCAGGCTTAAGGCAGCATTGCGTCAGAAAAAGGCTGGTTATTCCTGTGAACAAATGAAAAAAAGTCGACAAATCTTACTTAAGCAATAGGGGTGTGGGGGGTCAGGCATTTGCTTATATTTTCTTACAAGGAGGGGGGAGGGTTAAAAATGCCCAAAAATGTGCTCACGTAATATTTGAACGCCCCCCTTTGACTGGCCTGCTTAGGAAGGGGAGATACAGGTTCGAATCCCGGTCGGGTCTAATGAGGGTGGTTTTCCCCCTAGATGGTTTCCCATTCTCCTTCCATACAAATGCGGGTATATTACCTCTAAAATGCTTCCTACCTCATCTCTACCCCATTAATGTAATTATATTTAATATGTTTATAACCTGAATAGGTATTAAGGGCCCGGTCAATGGTCGTAGGAAGTGAAGAGTCGCTTCAGCGCCAGCCCCCAATTGACGGTAACTGAAGAAAGCAATT
>CABFVX010010698.1:0-13152 GCA_902151425.1 Timema shepardi | reverse complement strand
CCCCACCCCTGCCCCTCATACTATCAAGTTGTTAGCAAACGTTATGGCTTTCATTCTTTTCTATCTAAGTTTCCTTGCTTCTTTATTTATTACCATTTCCATTCATCATCATGATCGTGGAAACCCTCCAACTTACCTGGTAGGGTGTTTGCGAACAAGCACTCTACAACGGTGTCTGTCTAGGAATATTTCTCCTTTTATCACTTTTCCCCAGCTCTTTCCTTTCTTCTCGACATCTTTCTTTATTTGGTCCACCCACCTCCTTCTGGGTTGTCCAGCTGGTCTTCTGCTTGTAGCTTACTTAGCTCTTTCTTATTTACTGTTACATTACCATTATAGATAGTATTGGTGAAAGAGTACGCCCCTGCTTCCCTTATTTTTTAATTGTGAACCACTCCATCCATCCCTTCTACATTTTAGCACAACTCATGTTAACCTCATGTAATATGATCTTCACTCTCATTAACAAATTTATTTACACTTCAGCTTCATCCATCACTTTCCAAGCTTTATTTCTATCCCACCATCATATTCATTCTCTCCATTCATAAATTCCATTACCAAATCCTTCCCAAATTTGTACCTTCTGTCCATCAACTGTTGTATGGCGAAAATCAAGTCTATTGTATACCTATATTCCCTAAATCCATGCTCCTTTCCCCCCTTCCTTTCATTTTCTTTATTATTCTATTTTTCAGTGTCTTCTCATATACTTTTTTGTTCATTGACTCTTCAGTGTTATTCCCCTATAATTTTTACATCTCTTCCTGTATACTTTCTAGACAATTGGTACTTTAATTCCCTTCTTCCAATACCTTGTTCTTCTTCCATATCACTATCAGCACCCTGTATGACCATTTTATTCCTGCTTCTCCCACAGCTGTTATCATTTACGCAGTCAGTTTGTTCACACCTGGTGGTTTTCTTGTTTAAACATCCTTAAGACACCCTCCACCTCTTTCCATGTGAAACACATTTCCTTCTCTTCTGCTATTTATTCACGTTCTTCTGTTTAGCTCTCATCCATTTCCTCTTCCAGGTTTAACATCTTCTCAAAATATCTCATCTATAGTTCCTTTTCTTCATCTCCTGTATTTAATGCTCTTCCTTCTTCATCCATCATTCTAATGTACCATCTTTTTTTCTCTCCTCCTGTTTCTTACTTGGCTGTATAGCACTTTCTTAATTCCTTCTACATCCCTTTCCCCTTTCCAACCTTTCAGTCCATTTTTGCATCTACTCCTTCCCGGCTGGATACCCCTTGCTTTACTCTTTTCTTATTCACCCTATATTCTTGCTCTATTTCCTCATTCCTATTCTTAAAACTCCTTTTGAATATTTTTTTCTTTTCTTCCACTGCTTCCTTAACCCTCTCATTCCACCACGGTGTCTTCTTCCTCAATTCCTTATCAGTTCTCCTCCTACGAACCTCTTCTGCAGCTCCCACCAACAATTTCTTGAACCTTTTCCATTCCCCTTCTACACTTAGCCTCTCATCCTTGAGCATTAAATTTCTTGTCTTACTTAAGTACAGCTCTCTTTCCTCTTAAGTTCTTAACCAACACACCCTTATTCTTCTTTTTTGTTTTGATACTTTAGTCCTACATTCCCATTAGGTCTGACACTAGTAGTGTGGGGCCACTAAGGACACACTTGATAATACTTTGATGTTAACAGTCAACCTTTTCATTTCCTCGTCCATCAGGAAGTAGTCTTTAACTGTCCTTTGCTTTCCATCCCAGCTGCATATAATGATTTGATGGCTTTTCCTTTCTCTTCTTATACCAGCTGTTTGCAACTTTCATTTTATTTCTTGCACATAATTCCAAAGGCCTTCTACTTTCCTCGTTTCTCGCCTCTATCTATCATTCCCTAACACGTCATCCAACACTCTCCCTCATAATATAATGTCCAATTTATATTATAGTTGTGTCATATCCACTATTTTGAGATTTTATATTTCAATCTTACTTCTTATTTATAGTACCAATTTTTAAGAAAGAAGACAGGAAGAGGTGTATAAATTATAGGCAAACAAAGCTGTGGCGCAAAAATATATGAGCACGTACTAGAAAATTAAAAAAAGAAAGAAAATAGAAGGAAAGTGAATAGGAGAGGTGCATTAATTTAGGGAACAGTGAATATGGCACAGGGAATAGACTTAAATTTTGCTACACAGCAACTAATGGAAAGAAGGTTTGAATTCCAAAAGGACTTGGTAATTGTATTTAGGATGTGGAGAAGGCATATGATATGATGGATGAGAAAGGATTGGATGTCCTGGGCCTAAGCGAGATCAAGTTGAGAGGGGGTGGCATGAGAGGAATAAGGAATGGCTTCATTCTACATTGGATGGAGAATGATGAAGGGAGGAGAAACGTAGTAGGCCTTGTAGTGAAAGAGATACAGGTGGAGGTAGTGTTGATGAATGATAGAATAATGAATATGACAATTAATGACAGAGGGAGAGTAGGGTTTGTGGAGGTGTTAAGAAAGGAAGGATGGAGAGAGAGAGAGAGAGAGAGAGAGAGAAAAGAAGGGTTGAAGACTGTTGGATCTATGTACAAGAAATAAAACGAGAGTGGCAAACAGCTGGTATAAGAAGGATAGCAAAAGTCTTAAGATCACTAGATATAATTGGGATAAGGTGCAAAGATCGGCGATAGACTACTTTATCATGGATGAATAAATAAAAAGGCAAACTGGAAGCATCAAGGTAATACCAAGTGTCCTTAGATAATAACCACAGGATGTTGGTGGCAGACATAGTGGTATGGGAATGTAGGAGAAAGGTAGTAAGAGAAGAAATGAAAAATAAGGGTATAGAGGCTAAAAAATGAAGAGGAAAGAAAACTGTACCTAAGATAGGTAAAAATAATTATACCCAAGGATGAGATGCAAAGTGTAGAGGTTGAATGGGAAAGGTTTAAAAACAGTTCATTGGAAGTGGCAGAGGAGATGTATTGGAGGTGAAGTAATAAGAAGTGGAAGGAGACACCCTGGTGGAACGATAGGGTAAAGGAAGCAGTATAAGAGAAGAATAAAACATTCAGAAGGAGTTTTAAGAATAGAAATGAGGAAAGAAAGTAAGAATATAGGGAGAAGAAGAAAATAGCGAAGAAAGCTGTATGGGAAGCCAGGAAGGATTGGATGCAAAAATGTACGGGAATGATAGAACAGGATGTGGAAGGAAATAAGAAGGAGTAGAGAGAAAATACAAGAAGCTTAAATGATAAATGAAGAAGGAAGAATGTTGAATGTTGAAGACAGAAGAGGAAGAAAATGAACTATGGATGAGATATTTTGAAAAGAATGGTTGACCCGGAAGAGGAAAGGAGGGAGAGGGAAAGAGAGGAGCAGGAAGAAATAGAAGAAGAGGAGAAAGGAGGTCCAACATGGAAAGAGGTGGAGGACACATTAAAAAGGATGAAACAAGGAAAAGCACAGGATGTGGACAAACTGACTGTGGAAATAGCAGGTGAAGTAAGTATACAATGGTTATACAGGGTGCTGAGAGTGGTTTGAAAGCAGAACAAGGTATCGGAAGACTGGAAAAAAGGGGTTATAATACCTATTTTTAATAAAGGAGACAGGAAGAGGTGAACACATTATAGGGTTATAACGCTGAGGTGTCACTGTGGTAGTGGCTTCTTGCTAATATAATATTATTGTTAGCTATATAAAAAATATGTTGAATCTTAAAAAATGTAGATATATGCTTAACAACAGGTTAGTAAAAGAACCACCACCAGAAATCTATTCCCTATGAGACACCAAAAGAGGTGAGATTTTTTTTTATCCCCTTTCATTTCACTACACATTTGGTCAGACATATAAGTACTAATTATGATCTTTTTGAAAAAATGTTAAAGGTAGAATGTAGATTAAATGTACCCACATTTGCATGGGAGGGAGAGTGTGAAATGATGTGGGTAAAATAACCCTTACACACTCGGCCAGGATTCAAACCCTGACGTCCCTGTCACCAGCAAACCAGACTTAATGATCTTGACCATGTTCTTATTAGTACCGGTAATAATAATGTAAATGCTGTTAATATTATGTGTGACCCGCCTCTGTGGCGTAGTTGGCTAACGCGCTTGTCATGTTGAGCCCGACTGCCGAGGACGGGGAGATCGAGGTTCGAATCTCGGTCGGGTGAACTGGGGGTGGTTTTTCCTAAATGGTTTTCTAACCTTCCCAATTCCTAATCCATTAGAGTAATTAGTACTGAAAGCGTATAACCCGAACGGGTAGTAAGACGCGGTGCTAAATATTAAATTATATTAATATTATGTGTAAGGTAAAATATAATATTTTTATTATATAATATTGTTTACAAAACACTTTATTGTTTTGACCATTTTTATTTTTACTTTCTCATATAACGAGAAAATACTGTAATCATGAAAAAAATTCAACCTAGAGATGATGAAAAATATTGACATTTAATGTGCCTCGAGTCCAAAAAAGGTGTATCTGGAAGTTCTGTGTGTCACTCTGTTTGTCTGTCTGTACCTGGTGCCACAACCAAAACTGTTTAATGGATTGTATTTAAACTTGATACTTAGTTATTATATAGTAGTACCTTCAGCCATTTTTAAATTTTAATTCCATCTCTTAAAATAAAAGTTATTTATTGAATCTTAATTTTGAAAAATTAGAATTTTTCCGAAAATGAATTTAGCAATTTTGTTGAAAATGGATATTTGTGTGTACTTGACATGACAAATAATACTCTTTACCTATTTTTTGGGAGAACATTTTCTCAAGGGTAGATTACTAACAAGGGTGTAGAAAGACAGGTTCAAAGGGATCTGGACTCTCCCCCACCACTTAAATTTGATGGAGACCCCTAGGGGTTTTTATTGGCTAAGATTATAGTAAAACGATTTAGTCGACCCCCCCTAGAAAAATTAACTTTATACACCAATGATTATTATCCCTTACTATAAGAGTAAATATAAATATAATACAAAAATAGGCATACTAGATAAATATTAACATATTTGGTGTAATCAATTCACTAGCCTATAACATCTATTCATTTGGTTAGTTGTTAAATTTATGGTCTGAGGTCTGGGTGTTAAGTTTGTTGAATAATTATTATATTGTGGAAGAACTCCCAGTGTTAGGTTTCTAAAGCAAGTTCCAATTCAAAATTAGATCATTTTATTTATTTTATTTTTATAAAATCTTGACTCCTGTATTCTCTTGAATCCTCAAATATTGTTAAGGATTCAAGAGTACAAGGATACCATCCCCACTTTAGATTATTGAATGTAAAAAGACTACGAACCTTTGTTGAAAGGCCCCTGAGCTTCAGTAATTCCATCCGAGCAACAGCCGAACTTGGAGTCCTCACATTTGACCACCTCAGGTTCCTGAACAGGCTTCTTCCTTCTCCTGCATTTCCTCTCTTTCTGTTCGTTGGTGACAGCGACTTGAGCTGGACTTGGTGTAGTTACTTCTTCCTTATCATCCCCTGTTACCAAAAACAGCGATGATTAGACTTAGAAACAAGCTGATGCCGAGAGGTATTGGAAATCAATGAAATTGCCAAATTTTTAATAAAGTGATATTAACCTTAACATTTTCAATCACTATTATTCTTTGGGTGTCCTTTAATAGTTATTTTCTTTTGAAGGGATTTTAGCTTTCAAATAAAATTTAAGTTTAATCTAATCGATAAGTTCTACAAAAATATAATGAAACACAAAAAAGAAACACAACTGAACTGTATACATTATGTTTAAATTTTGGAGATGATCAATAATACACCAAAATATGTATTTTTTGTGTACCGATACCTACTTAATAAATCTCCATAAAACAGTAATTTTTCTTCTAGATGTGGGAGTGGTATAATCTCCCCTGGGGCAACATGCCAGTCATAACAAGGCTGGTGTGTTGTACAAGTGAAATTTTGAGCCTTGTTTAAAGTAAAGATGTACCTGTACCACATTTCCTAACTATAAATATAGTTTCTCTGGTATAATAATACAATCATTTCTACTTGGACATTACCAATCTTACTATTTGAGTAAATTTTCTAGTAGGACCATTTGCTAAAGCATTGAAGGGAGGATGGGAGGGCAAGTCCTACACATTTACCAGAAAACTGTAAGCCTCAAAGTTCAGCAGTTCAAAGGTTCAAAGTCCAGTGAGTTAGTTGTGAACATTGAGGCCTACAGTTTTCTGATGTGTAGGACTTGCCCTTCTATCCCCCTTTCAATGTTTAATTGGTACCCTTTTTCCTTTGTTTTATAGTATAGTATTTTTATTTATTTTACAATACAATTGCTTGATCTGCCAAATACTTGCCCAATATGCTTTACATAAGCCCATATTTTAGTAAACTGGTTGGTAAATTTGTAATTTATTGGTGATTCATTTAATGTTTCATTTAAACCATAGTGGTTAGTTTAGCCTGCTTTGTGATTTCTTTGGGTTTAAAAACTTAATTTATAGTATAGATATAGGTAGTTTATTAATACCATGTTTTTGTAATTATACTGTGTTTTAGCATTGTTATTATGTATTTAAATTTTTTAAGAAGAAATAAAAAATAAGCCACATTTATGAGTAGTAGTGTAAAAACAAATTTAAATAAGTTGACATTTGATAAATTATGAAAGTGTAACCATTTTAATAACAGTTTACCAGATTGTAAGAACTGTAAACTATCTTAAAACATAGTGCAAAGAAATAAAACTTAATTTTATAATTAGTAGTTTAAATTTTAGTCTGATGGGAACGTATTAGATTAATAGCTTATTAAAAGCATATTCTCAGTCACCCCCATTGTCTCTAAGATTTATTGGTATTTGAATTTCGACTGTAAATAAACAATAATGTTAACAACATTTCTAAGTCATGCATTTATTTTATTGACAAGCTTCAAACAATTTAGTTAGAACAAGGGCAAAGCTGATCAACTATTTAGTTAGAACAAGGGCAAAACTGATCAACTATTTAGCTAGAACAAAGGAATAGCTTATCAACTGTTTAGTTAGAACAGGGGCAAAGCTGATCAACTATTTAGTTAGAACAAGGGAAAAGCTTATCAACTATTTAGTGAGAACAAGGGAAAATCTTATCAACTGTTTAGTTAGAACAGGGGCAAAGCTGATCAACTATTTAGTTAGAACAAGGGAAAAGCTTATCAACTATTTAGTTAGAACAAGGGAAAATCTTATCAACTATTTAGTTAGAACAAGGGCAAAGCTGATCAACTATTTAGTTAGAACAAGGGAAAAGCTTATAAACTATTTTTACAATCAAGCCGGCCATGTGGTGCCAATTGTTTATCCGATAATTTGGTTTCTTTTCTTTTTCCTATTACAAAGGTAATATGCACTAATGACACTCTAAAATAGTCATTGCTATCTTGTGGAAATTCTATTTGGTTTTATATAATTCACTAAATCACTGGTCCTACCACATTTGAAAGATAAATTAGTTTCAGTTAAACCAAATCACCTTTTCTAATAGTTAAGTTTTATAATAATGGAAATTGATAAAGATAAAGAAAAAGGAAAAATAAACTAATACTTGTGTACATTTAGTGATGAAAGGCCACCCAGGGCAAGAGGAAAAATGTTGGAAGAATCCTCTTTCCCTAAATGGACTTTTGCCATCAAATTTACAATTATTAGTTTATTTTTATTTTTTCTTTAATTTTATCAACTTCCATGATTATGGAATTATTTAGCCACTGGGCTGCCTCATTGTTAAACTTAGTATTTAAGTTTATGAGCGTTTTTGATACAAGTTTATTTATATGAAAACTGTGCATAAAATATTAGGCCCAAATACTAATCATCAGCTGACTTAACCGATTATGCCATAAGCTTTAATGAACGGATCAGTAATCGGCATCGGCCCAGCCATAGTTACTATTCCTATTAAGCAATGTTTGATTTCACACCATATCAGTATTATGTGTTATTACTTCAATAATTTGGAAAATAATATAAACCAGTCACGAACTACCTAATTTCATTAAGGCACCAATATACATAAATCAAATAAAAACAACTAAAGCTATTTATTATGATCAAGTTTTGGATGAAGAGAATAGGGAATAACTTATTTTAAAAGGGTAAGCGAGTACTCAAATTTAAAGCATAAGTGAGCCTAAGACTTTATTGTGCAACAAGACCTTTACTTTGGCCGTGGCTAAAATGAAATATAGGGGAGATTCAAAGGGCACATCCTCCCAACAGCTGAAGACTAAAACAGTTATTGATATTAAGTGCTTCTGGAAGAAATTTTGAATTCTTTTTATGTAAAAGTAACAATTTAAATAATCTAAGCTCTGTACATTACATGGGTTCATTTTGT
Organism: Timema shepardi; assembly: GCA_902151425.1. Taxonomy (NCBI): domain Eukaryota; kingdom Metazoa; phylum Arthropoda; class Insecta; order Phasmatodea; family Timematidae; genus Timema; species Timema shepardi. Next base: position 4,806 of record CABFVX010010698.1, on the reverse strand, counting down.
TAAGGTTAAATAATTTTTTTATCTCCACGCCCCACTACCTGTTCAGGTTATATGCCTATGTACTATTTACATTAATGGGTTAGGGATTAAGAAGGCTTAATTTAGAAGAAATGTACATATTTACATGGATAGAGAGTGGAAAACCATTTAAGAAAAACACCCTTAGTGCACTCAACCAGAAGTGAACCCCAATCTCCCCATACTTGGCAGTCTAGTCCAACACAAGATTAGCACATTAGACCACGCGACCACTGAAGCGGGTTGGTAGATACACTAGTGTGTCACCTCTTATTTATGTCTTTAATGAGTATTTAAAAATCAAAACTTGTTAAATATGGCGAAATATAATGAACATTAAAAATAAAATTGTATAAATTTTAATAATGACTAAATTTCAAAGAAGTAAAATTTACTAAACTGTCAATGTGGTTGTCATAAATTTCAATAATTTAAAGTAAAATAATTGAAAGTTACACCTTTAAGGGGGTAAAATACTATATATATGTTGAAGTCAAATAATTACATAATTTTCTTCATTATGGGTGGAAACGTGTTGTATTTTGCTAGCCAAGATATTTATGTTCAGTTCATAGCTTTGTATTCAAAAGCACACAAGACGATTTCTAACCATAGACCGACTTCAAAAAGTTCATTGTCACATGATTTGAATGACAAGGCTATGAAAATATTTTTGACTTCAAAAAATAATACCAAGCTGGAATGAGTTTTATTTAACGTTTATTTTTTCATGTTGGTGTACCACAGGTTTGTCATCCCTGCCTTAGAACATGTGACCATGGATGTGATGCGGGTATCTGGTCGTTAAAGGTAAAGGGGTCATTGGCATGGATAAAGATATATAGAAAGACATATCCATTGAGAAACAATATAACACAAATAGCTTAGTGGTGCAACATAAAAGAAGGCTTTAAATTTAGTCTCTTTTAAGAGGGATATTTACAATTTTTATCTCTCTCTGGAAAAGTGTTAAGGTCAGCAATAGATAAAGAGTTGCACTCCAAATGGGTAGGGCATTGAAGGGGTTTGTATCACAGATTAACCTACGCAAACAAACTGATTTTAATGATGTTTATTTAAAACTTTACTTAAGGATTAAAATAATATATCCCAGGAAAATTTAAATAATGCGTGGATGTGAAAGGATAAGAATTTTAAAGTGTGAAGCATGTATAAAAACATGGTTGACTTCCTTCCCTAGCACTTACATTACCTTATTATACAGCGTTTATGTGATGTGTTTAATATATTACCAAGCCTTTGGCAATTTTTCATTTTAAAATGATAAATAAATAATTTCACAGTTAATAGAGAGCATAGGTTAATTAAAACAAATATCTTATCATGTATTGCAGCTAAATTGCTTTAGTTATTAAAAATAAGCTATATTGATTTCTAAAAAAAATGTTACTTTTTTATTGTAAAAATATAAATGATATTGTCATTCAAAACAAAATGTTTTATTTTATTTTAATTATCAAATACTTTTTTATTTATTTAACAAATATTTGATTTTTATTCAAAAAGATAAGTTCTAAAATTACATATTAGTTGGATTAAAGCTCTCGAGTTATAACAACTCAATGCTAGGGATATTTCTAAGAAACTCGCTTGACTTAAATGGAAAAAAAACAACTTGTGCTCTCAGATTTTTACTTCTTAATATTATATATTAAAATTATATTACATTGGAAATATATTTTATTTTTGAGGCATTATTAGCAATTATTATATGCGTTCAGTAATCATTAAATTAAGTCGCATACCAGATACAGTGCTACCATCTCCTCCTGCAGATGATCCAGACACCTCTGTACTAGTAACATCAGTGCTACCAACTGTGGAATACTCTGTCGTATCGGTACTTGTGGAGATTTCACTGGAGCTCTCAGTAGAAGTGAGATCAATACTCTCAGTTGTAATGACTGTAGATATTTCCGAAGATGCTTCAGTGATTAATATTTCAGAAGATGAGCTTTCTGAATATGAGCTTTCTGTAAACATTTCTGTGGGCGAGCTCTCAGTAGTAGAATATAGGGTGGATTCTTCTGAGGAACTTGTGGTAAACACAGAACTTAATGTAGTAAATAATGTTGAGTAGATATCTGTAGAAAATATACTTGAGCTTTCTGTGGCAGAATCTGTTGAAGTGTCCTGTGAAAACAAAGTGGATCCCTCGGAAATTTCTGAGGGGCTCATTTCTGTGGGGGTGCTCACGGCCTCTAAGTCCCCCGATCCCTCAGATTCATCAAAATCGGCTTCAACAACAAAGTCAGTGTCTGGAGAAGGCTTAGTTTCTAAACTACTCATGCCAGAACCAGTTATCAAAGTGGTTAGCAACTCATCTACATCCAAACTACCAGTTGTCATGCCAGAGCCTTCAATAGTCTCGGACACACTGCTAGAGTCAGATCTTGATGTTGTATCAATGGTGGGAGGAGATGTGTCATCAGAAGAGGAGCTGGTATCAGAGGTAGAAGAAGAGTCAGATGAAGTTGTGTCAGTTTGTGGTGACACATCATTAGAAGATGAACTAAGATCAGAATAATAATAATTGAGAGACACAGAAGATCCACCACTTAAGGTGGTGTCAGTTTTTGGTGAGCCACTTTCAGAAGAGGAGCTTAACGAATCCGTGGAGGATGTGGACAGAGTCTCCCCATTACTAGAACTGTCAGTGGACAAACTACCAGAGCTTGCGGGAGATGTATCAGAGGAAAGAAAAGTACTGTCAATGTCTGAAGAACTAGTGATATCTGAAAGTGATGATAGACTGCTTTCTGTAAAGACATAGTTGACATAGTCAGACATAGTAGTTCCTGGTGTTGCAGATAAATCTGAGCTCAAAGATGAAGAAACATCCTCAGACAATGAAGTTGAGGAGAGCTCTGTCAATTTAATTCCATCGGAGCTGAGTGATGAAAGAGGCGAGTCAGAAGAAACATCCGTGGAGTCACTAAGCATAACGTCCTGTGAAATGGTGGCAGTGTCTAGACTGGAAGGGGTAATGAAATCTGTGAGAAGAGAGGAAGAGTCGGTGGATGCAGAAGATGTTAGGCCAGAGCTACTGACACTACCCTGAGTGCTGAGAGAGGAGAGTTCTGACGCCATACCAGAGATCTCACTCGTGTCGCTAGATACATCAGTGCCTCCCAGACTGAACAGTGGAGTTGCACCCTAGAAACAAAGAAGTTTTTATTATAGTATTGTTTTACAGGCACCCAGTGAGGTTATCAGTACCAAACACAGTTTAACTCTCGATTAACCGTGTAACCATCCACGATAATTATTTTTCACCTTTGGTATGTGTTCTAATTAATTTAAATATCTTTATTCAATATAGTGAAGTCAAGGTGTACTACCTTGTCATATACTCAACCAGTATAAAAAATAATTAATAGTTTGCAAACATATTATATTTAAAAGAAGTATTTTATAGAATAAAAATAGTAATAAAACAAATCTTAAAAAATAAACAAACTATAAATATCATGTATGAAATAGTCTTCTTAACAAATTTCTGAAGGGTTCCTGTTGACCTTGCAGCCTTGCAAACCTCACAAATGATTTCTCTAAATACAAATGTTTGCTAAGGAAGTGTTAATTTGTGATATGATGGAATGTTAAATTCATAATTAAATTGGATTATCTATATTTTTCGAATATCCCTAGTAACTATATATATATATGAAAATTAGAATGAAATATAGCCCCTTAAGAAAAATCTATTTTATTTATGAAGTGTACCTATACATTTGGAAGCTAACCTCCTTGATTCCATTACAATGAGGTTGATGAGATAGTGTCATAATCAATTTTATTTTTAATATTCAAGTCTTCTAGAGGTGCCTGAGACACTATACTATTAGAATTTTTTTGGCAAAACTTAAAAAAAAAAATTATTTGTTTTGAGCAAAAACAATTTATAATAAATAAAATTATAGAGTAGTAGGAAAATAATAGAGCACAAAAAAAAGTAAAAAACTAACACATATTTACACACATTTCAATATTTCAATGCTATTATAGCATCTTCCTCAGAAAGTAGTAGTGGTAGTAGTAAAACTAAACAGGATGTTGTCTTCAGTGATGCCAACTCCACCAGAGAAGTTTTCATCCTTTCCAATGAAGTTGGCATCACTGAAGACAACATCCTGTTTAGTCTTATTATTATTGTTTCCTGGGGAAGATGCTATACTGGCATCGAAATATTGAAGTGTGTGCAAATATGTGTCAGATTTTTACTTTTATTTGTGCTCTATTATTTCCCTACTGCTCTATCATTTTATTAATTACAAATTATTTGTTTTGTGTTTTCCCTATTCCAACTAACCATTTTGAGGTCATATGTGACCAATTTTAAAAAACAAAAAAATCTGGGCATCTTTAATAAATTAGAGGTTTCAAAGGCTTATCAAAGTTAACATATTGATTAAATTTTGAGATTGGTATATAAAAAGTAGTTTAAATTATTCAAAAGTTTATAATTGAATCACTTGTATTTATTTAGATAATCATGTAAATTCGAAATTACCTATTTTAAATCATGAAAAGTGAGAGAAAAAAAATATTTGAAAATTGGAGAAAAAATTAAATAATATAATAATAAATTAACCATAAGGGGAAAGTGTAAGATTGAAAATCAACATATCATCATGACTTTTTTTTCTATTTTCTTTATCAGCCTGTGCTACATACATTTTAACTATTAAACACTTAGTTTGAAGTTTGGAACGCACTGTTCTTATTTAACAGAACGCACACGGTAAAAGTCCGACATGAGTGTTA
>CABFVX010010697.1:0-13155 GCA_902151425.1 Timema shepardi | reverse complement strand
AAAAATTCTTTAGATATTCGTCTACCAAAATCCTATTTTATTAATCCCCGGATAATTATTGTAAACTGTATCAATTAGATTTTAAATTTTAAACCAGATTTAAAGCGATCGCTCTACCATTTGATGGCCTCTAAAGGTTTCCTCCCTAACAGGTCAGTAGGAGCCCAAGATGCGCTGGTATTGTGCTCGAAGAACATGACTGGACCTCACCGAGTCTCTATGCCTTGGTCTGTCATCTGTTCTCCCGACCACGAACGAGAGGGGAAGGAGTAAGGGTGGTATAAACAGAGCATCCTGAAGGGAAGACTACATAACTTTCCTGCAGCAAACACCGGATGCTGACAATACGACAAGCACAAAATGCATTCAACTTCTACAACAGTCGGTCCCAGAGAATCCTCAAATTACAGTTGACATTTTACAGCGTCGTTTGGTTTGTTTCGTTACAAAAAGTAGGCATACAAATTCAAATGTGGTGTTAATAAAACATGATGGGTTTTTTCTACTCACGATAGTTTTAGCATTATTTATTAAATATATTACAGTCAATACCAAGAATATATTATTATTATTAGCACCGCGTCTTACTAACAGTTCGGGTTGTACGCACTTACGCTTATGTGTAATGGTAGTGTGAATGTGAGATGGAATGGAGGACCTACAGTTTAACGTGGGATCCGAACCACGGTGGAGACCTGGAATTCCCCACATTCACAAGTTGTGATTAACACACGTCTTGTCAGAAGTGAAGGAAGGGTTTGGCAACCAGATACATGTATGCCGGGACAGAGGATTGTACCCCGGACCCCAGCACAGAAGTCCAACACTTTGCCCCTAGATCGCCAGGTCACCACCAAGAATACATTCACACAAATCGACGGTTACATAGTTTGAGGCGTCAAACCTTGTTTTTATAACAATGAAGCAGGATCAGGAAGTTAAAGATTAGAGGAAATGTACCTGTATTTGCTTGGCGGGAGTGTGGAAAAGCATTTAGGAAAACCATTTCTAGCTAACCTGGTTGAGATTCGATCCCTAATATCCCAGCCACAGACAAATCAGGCCAAATTACTTGTTTAGGGTGCCATGGATGAGTAGGCTTAGAGTCACTGATAATAAATGCACTCGAGTTGGCATGGAGAAAAGATGGGGAAAGCCACAGTGAAAATCATAAGTTGTAACACACCCTCATATGCCATTTAGAGCCGCGACCACCAACTTAGATAGAATGATAATGTAAGTCTAGTGCCTTAGACGCCTTGCTTACCGGCGAGAATTTTCTATATAAACTTGTTCTAACAAAATTAGTTTTTAATCCTACTTTTCATACAAACTTTATACTTACGTTTAAAATGTTGGTTTTAAAATTGTATTTAATTATATTCTTATTCCACACATAAATCCGGTCTGGCTAACCAGTGAACGGGATGTCGAGGTTCGGATTTAAGTTGGGTGTATTGTGGGTGGTTTCCCCTAAATTATTTTTGTGTCACCCGCTTCGGTGCCCGCATGGTCTCAGGCGCTACTCTCACATTAGATTAGACTGCCGGTGACGGTTATATCGAGGTTCGAATCTCGGTCGGGTGTATAGAGGTTGGTAAGCCAGCATTTCCCTCCAATTTTTCTCCATGCATATGCAGGTACACTTCCTTTAAATATAGCCTCCTTAATCTCTAAAACCATTAGCACAATTAGTAGGTTACATTAGCATATAACCCGAACGGATAGTAAGACGTGGGGCTAAAAAAAAATTGTGTCTCGTTCTACGTAAATGCGGGTACATTTAATTGTGTTTTTAGCTTCTTCATTTCTAGCTTATTAGTGAAATTTAATGATCTCTCGGGTGGTAAAAAGCGAAGCACAGACAATCATTATTATAACGGTTTAGTTTATCAATAACCAAACCAACGCTCTGGTGACACTTTCTTTAGTTTGTTTCTTTCATTGATGAAAATAAAGGGCTCTTAAGAAGCCATCCAGCTTTGAGGATCACTCCAAGATATCTTAACTAACAGAAGATTTCCACCAAACGAGAACCGGGCATTCATGCAGCTCTCCGTGTTTCTTTATCAATCGAAAACCTCTTTCAAGGGAACATCCACCCTTCCACTTTATTCTCCACCGCCATATTTCATTATGTTCTCAATTTTTATTATTACTTTCACTTCTCCCCTCGCATACCCTTGTATGTAGTTTTTTTATGTTGTGAAATTCTTTCGCTTATTAACAAAAGCTTGCCGACTTGTGTTTCACAGGGTTGGCCATGACGTAGGCACTAGCTTGTAAAATCGTCAAAAATGTAAAATAGCAAGAGTTGGGTATAATCCAATTCACGAACGAATCCAAACCTCCATTTTACCTACAAATACAAAATTTAGAAGGGGGGGGGGGGATAGACATGAGAGCCAATATTAATACAACAGAAAATATAAATAACATGTTATTGTTATGATGAATTTATTTTAACATTAATAGTTAAGTGCTAAATGACTAGTCTGGGGCCTGTTTCTAAGCTTGTCCTAAAGTGGCTTTGAGGCAGAAACCATAATTAGTAGAAGTTAAAAGCTATAGCACAAATTAAAATTTATAATTTAACAAATATACATGTATTTATTACAAAAGCAGATTCCAATATTTTTTGGAATCCTCGAATCTCTCATATTTTTAACGATCAGAAGAATTCAAGAACTCTCATCTCTAAAATAGCACTTATATTTACTAATATTTTGTTATCGGCTGTTCTCTCTAAAGCCTATATTTTTATCACTCGATAACTAAACAATCTATTTTAAGCAAACATGATTCATAGAGTAAATCTCAAAAACTTCATAAGCTTTCACATAGAATAAATAAATAAATAAATTAAAGAATGAAGCTATCCACACCAGTCACGCTCATCTACCCTGGTTTGCAGGTCACATAATGGTTCGAATCTCAGTTGAGTGTACCGGAGTTGGTTTCCCGAAATTATTTCCCACTCCCTCAACAAAAATACAGACGTTTATTATTCCTTCATCCTCCCTCCCCTATTAGTGTAATTAAAGTCGTAAATCCCCGACGGTTGGTAAGACACGCAAAATAACAACAACACAGTAAACAAATAATCTGCAATGCAGTCGGCCGGATCGAAACATGGTCTCCCGACTTTCGTGTCAGGCGGGAAAGCGGGCTGACTAACCTTGCTAGGAACAACTAATTTAATGTTCCAATTAAATATAAGAATGACTTAAGTTCACGTTGGGAAACTTTATAAACTATAAAATTTGGTAAACTAATATAATATATATCTCTTAGAGACGTAAAGCCGCATAAAATATTATATTTTATTTGTGAATAGGTAAAATTATGTTAGTTAAAAATAATTAAATAAAATGTTTATGATATTCATCCGTTCTTACACTTTGTTTTATAGTTTGTATTTACAAGTGTTTCAAGTCTTACAACTCATCCGTGTTATTCGCATATTTAAACTCACGGGTTAGGGCTGATCAGGGAAGAATTTAGAGGAAATATATCCGAATTTGATTGGAGAGAGAGAGAGAGAGAGAGAGAGAGAGAGAGAGAGCAGCAAATCATATGGGGTGGTGGCGGGAGAGGGGTTATAACCTCAATACACCCAGCCGGGTTTAGAATTCCAATCTTCCCATAGCTGGAAAACAAGACACGTTGAAACTAACGCTTTTTCCTTTAGCCCTATGTCCATCGGCGCGGGCTTTTCATTATTTCCCATGCAAAAATGTAAAATTGATTTAATACTTAGATAATAATAAAATATAATAGTTTTAGATTTAAAGTTTTTGATAAGAATAACACAACTTATTAAAAATAAGTCTTAACCATCTACAAAAATGTTATCACAAATTATCATTTAGTGACGAAATAATACAATTGTTAGCAAAATTCAAGAAATAGTCTGCGATTCATCCCAATAGCATCTTAAGGATAATTTTGTCATAGGACACTCGTGCTTTTTATTAGTACAAGACAAATTAAGTTAATCCAAGAACACTAACATTTTCCTGATTTTGATGGCTTGAAACGTATTGGATGGCTACCCCTGCAAGCACCATAGTTTAATATAGCTCAAGGGCGCAAGGGAGAGGTAGTTCCCTAACTACGAGAGAAGTAAAGCCCCTACGATCTCAGAATGGTCCACGACGCTCATAGCAGTGAGGAGGGGCAGCGGGGTCAAGCCTTTCAAGGATCTCTCTTCCCTCCCTATCTGAACCCACAATAGACCAAGCAATTATCAAAGAGCCTGGTTGCTGTTTCAAAGTGCTACTTATAAGCTACCCCCACTGTAGTAGCTATTTGAACTCGATGAAGGTAGGGAGGGGATGGGGGAGGGCGGTTCAAGGATTACGGTGTCATCTTCGGCCGCTGGTTTGATACTGCAGACCGCAAGAGGAGCCCGTAGGTGACCACTGGCAAACATCGGTCCATTGCACCCGAGCTAGAGGACGCAGGCTAGCAGGAAGCATATCAAATATAATGGAAATGCTTCCAGAAGGTGTAAATAACACTCTTTTAATGTTCTCTTCACCAGGCCTTTATTGTTGAATAATGTTGTGAATAACACTCTTTACTGTCATCCTTATAACATAGTTGTGGAATATTGTTGTAAGTAGCTCAATGTCTTGTTTATAAAAAAATTGTTGTATAACAATGTCGTGAATAGTACAAACCTCCTTCTTTATCAAACAATAATTCTGTGGATGAAACTTTACTAAAAGAAAATCAAATTTATCGATTTCTACCAACGATATATTATATATATATATATAGCATCTTGTTTTATTACCCGTTCAGGTTATACGCATATAATATACTAATTACGCTGAGTTAATGATAAGGAAGGTTGAATTTAGCGGAATTGTACACTTATTTTGTGGAGGGAGAGTGGAAAACCATTTTGAAAAAACCACCCTCAGTATACCCGACCGGGATTCGAACACCGATCTCCTTGTCAGCGGCAGTCTAGTCTAACACAAACGATATTATTGTTATATAATTTACAATGACGGCTATTTACAGACGATTATTTAGTGACGTAAGTTTAAATTAGACTAGGGACAGTGATACATCGTCTACAAATAGGTCCATAACAAATAGGATAAATTGATGTACTTGACTCCAATTGACACACATTGCTAAATAAAGACATCTGATGTCACAAGTTCCCATTTAGTAGAAGAATTTTTGTTAATACGTACCATGATTCTAAAATTTATAACATGCCTTCCTTATCTTTTTATTATAACAGTGATAGCAAGCCAGGGGGAGGTCTTAGTTCTACGGGCGGTGTTTACATCCCCCTCTAAGCTTAAGTCCGTTCACGAACAAATCAGAGCATAGACTTACACGTGGCTTTATTTACAACAGGTCTCAACTTAGGGTGAATCAATAATATTACTTTAAGCATCCCTCTCAATATCTACCCATTATATTAAATCGTTATATCCTTGGTGTTAACACACACAAAATGTTGATTTTGAAATTAATCAATAATCCAGTATGTTGATATACTTTCCGTGCAGGTGTATTTAAATTGTTTTGACTATGTAATCCTAATAAATAATAGTATATATATATTATATTTATGAATAAGAAAGATTATAAATAAGTTAATGTCAATTTATAATAAGCTTCAGAGAATGTACCCTCATTATTTTGTGAGCACACGATCTATGTAAAGCTCATTTAGTATGATTTATGAGAGACGAGGAGATTGGGGTTCGAATCACAGCCAGGAATACCAAGTGTTGTTTTTATTAAATGGTACCTGCCTCGGTGGCATAGTTGGCTAACGTGATTGTCGTGTTGAGCTCAACTGCTGAGGACGGGGAGATCGAGGTTCGAATCTCGGTCGGGTGAACTGAGGGTGGTTCTTCCTAAATGGTTTTCCACTCTCCCTCCACGCAAATGCGGGTTCACTTCCTCTAATTCAACCTTCCCAATTCCTAATCCATTAGCGCAATTAGTACTTAAAAGCGTATAATGTGCTGTGCACCCTTATTTTTTAATATAATAAAGGACTGCATTTATGTTTTAATTGTGCGGCAAACACGGGCCGAACTTTCAACTTCCTCCTAGACTACTTGGACCACACTGAGTTGTGATTTGGAGCCGAGATCGGGCAGCATAGACATTTGCAGTGCGATGTCGTCCATTACGCAGAAGGAACTAGAAGGGGGGAGGATCGGGGTTGAGTGTTTTTGCAAGATCGACAGATGGTGACACTGACGTTGATAACTTTAGAACTATTTTATTTAACACCATTAATTTACGCATAATTCTCCTTGGTTTTCTTTATTAGTGATCTAAGTTAATTTCTCTTTGGTTTTCATATGTTTGATAGTCATTGTTTATTTTTATGTAAGAACTAGGTTTAAAAAAACATTAACGTTCTGCCACCTTTTGGAGGTTTGATACAGTGTGTNCGCGTAAGAAAGGCTTCTTGGAGTTAGAGAGTTGGTCATGGATTCCTCTTCTAATCTACCATTTTGTGGAGGCTATGCAGATTTCCGTACTCGGTGTGATCACTAACCTAGTGACAGAGAGTAAGGGTTTGATTTAATCATTCTATTTGGTGGTAAAATGAACTCGGTGAGCTAAATTATACTATTTTCTTTAACCTCATCTTTCGGCCTGCGTGTTTTGGAAAATTAATGTTTGGGAAAAAAGGTGGTGAATGGTTTATGTTTTTATTATATCTCCTATTATAATTTAGTTACTTGTGGAGCACCTGTAATGCTACTGGGGAACATCTTGCTTACAATACATTTCTTTGGTGTATTATTTTAATGTTAGGGGTAAGGGGCATTATTGCATTTGTTGGTTTTATCGTAGTTCGTTAAGTCACCATTGTCATTAATTGTTTTTGGGTATCTTCAGTTATTATATTAATATTAGTGTTTTCTTTATCCTTAATATTTTTATGTGAACTGTTGTTATTGGGGAATTTTAATTTATACTATTAAGTCTGGAATCTGTGATGATCAATAATTGTTGTCATTCCTATCCTTATTTTTAGAATTATTATATTTCTCTGGATATCAATTCCTTGTTCCCCTTCACCACACACTAAAGAAGAGAGGATAGCGTGCTTAACTAAGGGAGACAGTATAATAACCCGAACGGGTAGTAAGACGTGGTGCTAATATTATTATTATTAAATGGTCTAAGACTCTTCCTCCACACGCAACGGCCCTTGCACGAATTTACGATTACTCATATTATGCAAGCGTTATCTTTTAACTGTTAATGTTACTAGAATATTCACGGAAAAGCAAAATAAAAATATTTTTTACCAAATATTATGAGTTCCAAGCCATACTCTGTGGTGAATCTTGACTAGAAGAAGAAAAACATGACATTTCTCGTAGTAGCCCACGGAATTTATCGTGGAACGTCTGAAAAACCCAAACAGAACTAAGCTTTTGCGGTTAAATCCAACAAGACCATTAATCTTGGTGGGTGGAGGTGGAGTGTGGGGGGTAGGTGAACACAGATAATTTCTTGTTACGTAAAATACTAACAAAGGAAGGAAGCTAAGAACAAACAAAAACAATCCCCCACAAGTTGGTTCTGGGTTACGTTAGGTTTGTGCTTTTGAAAAGGAGCAGCTCGTTTAAATAAACACTCTTGCAGTACGTTACTGATAGAAACCAGGTAGGAACACTTTAAAGGGTTTTAAGTTTGCATTACAATACTAACAAGAAGACAATAAGCGCAATTAATATTATTATTTTAGCTAATCTAGTTTAAAAATATTGGTGTTCATGTGATGAATAAATGTACGGAAATTAAAACTAACTTTGGTTGTTTTAAATGCAACTTTTTCTTGAATGTAGACCCCTATTAGGTAGTTTTAAGGGTGTTAGTAGTGTAACCTGATCTCCTTAACAACTTTAGTAGTATACTATTATTATTATTATTATTATTATTATTAGCACCGCGTCTTACTACCCGTTCGGATTACACGCACTTACGCTAATGTGTCATGGTAGGGTGATTGTGAGATGAACTGGAGGACCTACCCTACTTTTAACGTGGGATCCGAACCACGGTGGAGGCCTGACGCTCCACACATTCGCAAGTTGTGATTAATTCAAGTCTTGTCAGGGTTTGGCAATCAGATACATCTGTGCCGGGACCGAGGATTGAACCCCGGACCCCCCGTACAGAAGTCCGACACCTTACACCTAGACCACCAGGTCACCGTAGTAGTATACTGCTGAACTTATATAATTAACATTTTAAAATGTACAGGCAATCACACATTTTCATGAATAATATGGATTAAAGCCCACCTAGGTGATCGAATGGTATAAGGTGTCACTCTCGCGACAGACTAGACTGCTTATGACGGGTATATAAGGGTTCGAATCTCTGTTGCGTGTATTGAAGGTGTTTTTCCCTCTAATAGTTTTTCATTCCCTCGTCACGAAAATGAGAGTACCTAAACTTATTTTTAAATTCAACCTTCTATCGTCGCTAGAAAATTAGCGTAATTAGTTCATATACACATAACCCGGCCGGGTAGTGGGATGCGGCGACAAAAATAGGGGTAAATATTTAAAGCAACTATTCTCTATTCAAATAATGAGGGCTATTTTCATTGAAATGTGACTACATTGTCATGCATATAGATATAACTTTTAAATACGGCCTTGCACTGTACTTGATTTATGCTTTATACAAATAATAAATAATAGCCAGGGACCTTTATATATAATATATAAATACATACTATACATATATATATACTATACATAATATACATTTACTATACATATATACATATTATACATATATATATACACACTATGTATAAATAAAATACAGTGCAAAGCCATATTTAAAAATTATAAAGAGAGCATTAAATAAATCGGCTTATGATAATTATTTTCTATTTATTAATACTGGCCAAAATCATTTGAAGAGCATAGCTTTTTTATTTTTTAGTAATTTTACAGCAGATATCATCTACTAAGCAGGTAGTCAGAGTGAACCAACAATGAATACACTTCTTATTTGTTAGATATTGAACTGGGGAAGGTAACGGGTTGGAGAGTATATTACTCACCAACCACTTTTCTCGTTTTATGCTGTAGCCTCTTCCAGCACATTTCTCATCTTGCGATGTGAAGCCAACGCTATCGGTTTTTATCTTTATACCCCACACGCGTCACCCAGCTATACCCTCTTTGAGGATGTGAGTGCTACAATTTCTCTGCCGGGGTTTATTTAAATTAACTATATTCTTGAGGTTGACTCGCGCTGTAGCACAACCAACTTGCCCCCTTTAGCGATCTTGCAGCTTCAGTTAATCAACAGCGACACTTCACACGCTAACGCTAGTCTCTTGGCATGAAGCTACTACTGTACAGAGCCAAGATGACCTATCTATTCAATACTCCAAGAGGCCTCGTTCGGTAAAGCGCTCTTTATCACTTTAATTTGCCATGGAGATAAAGTGGCATCGACTCGATCAATAAAGAATAGTAGGGTTATCAAACTAAAGGGAAACAAGGCTATCAGCTGCACTTCCTTTATAACAGTGGCAGGTAAGATTAGCTGGATAATACTTCAAATCAATATTTTAGTCAGAAATATCAGCACTGCTCATGCATATCGTGAGCAAGAGGGAATCGAATTTAAAAGCACATTTTAATTAATAGCACTGATGTATTTTTAATTGCAATTTATTTATAAGACCTGGTATTTAAATAAGATAAAAGGAACAAACAAATAATAATTATGGAACAATAAACAGACTCTAGAGCAAGGGATGGTAAAATAATAGTTTTTAGACTTCAAACAATATTTGTTTCCGCAAACAAAACAAAATATCCATAGATATTTTAAATATCAAGTTAAAAAAAACACGATGTTTTAATATTTCTGGAAATGTATCTTGAATTTATCCAAATTTTAACCAGCAGCTAGATATAAATTTTCAAAAACTTCAGTTGTTAGTAAAATTATGAAAGCAAAATATCACAAACGAAGCATAAACATCTTATAAATTACAATTTAAAAAATATATATTGGCGTTAATATGTATATATGTGTTTTTAATAATGTCAAATCATCCTCCATCTTTAAAGTCCTTTTTAAGGCAGTTTATTAATTAATGACGTCACCTCTAAAATAAAATTAGATCTTTGTTCAAATAAAAGGTTTTACATTAGAAAAACTTAGTGTGAAGTTATAACTGATAATTACTGAACGATTAATTAAATTGCGCCACGTTTAAAGCTTTAGTAAAAATAAGAATAAAAATAATGTATTAGAGTGAATACGTTTATTGTTTTAATAGAATCGTGTTTTAGAAACAGATGTGAACATTTACCAGATCACCAGCAACATATTAGTAGCATATAACTTATATTAAAATCAAACTGCACCTGCTTAAGTAATAAATCGTTATAACTCTTAAAAAGTACTGTTTCGTATCAGAACATTAAAAGATGGCCTAAAAATTGTAATCCAGCTAAGTGTAATATCACCATTATAAAATATCTGGATCCATCCAAATATTTATAGAGTAAATTAAATTCAGAAACATAGTTGAAATTCTATTAAATTGAAATTGGGATGTAGGAAACAAAGTTTACGGGTAAATACTAGTAAAATATTTCGAACTTATAGTAATTCTGCTCCAAGTCCTAACCAAGGGAAATATCGTTGTGCTACAGACTTTATCTTATTAGGTTTGAATTCGGGGGAGATAGGGTATTCCCGTGAGGTGAAATAAGACGGAGTACGGAAGGGACTCGGAGTTCACTATATGTGTGATACTGTATTATAATCACCTAGAATGTTGTCTACGTTGACGGGAGATGGCTGGGGATCAAATCTCAGCTGAGCATACTGGGGATGGCTTAACACATTTGATTTATTTTTCAGTTTGCTCATGCTTTTTCCGTATTAATTCTAGTGCGTTTCCTCAAAGTTATTAGTATTATTTACCATCACTTAGAGTCTATGTTGATAATGACCCTAGTATTAAACCCAGCAATAAAGCTAATTACAAGCTAGCTCCAAGGTTCTAATATGCCTATTTGTCTGCTAAGCGCCGCTAAACAAATGTGTTTTGAAACACATTTTCTATTGACATTCTATTCTTAAATCCAAGAGACTCCCACCTATGAGCACGTGGACAAAGGTGTAATTATCGTCTTTCCTGGTTTGCCACTGACCGTGAAGTTGGGGTTTGAATCCCAGTTGGGTGTACGGGAGATATTATTTTCGAAATGGTTTCCCCGCCGCATCAAATTGAGTGAAAAACTTCCACTAAATTCTGCATTTAGCATCTTTACCGGATATAAATATGCGGATAACCCATTATGGAGCACAATAACCTAAAAATAAAATTATAGCATGCAAATTTACAACTAATTCCACCCTCTACGTGGTTTTAGATATATAATCAACGGATAACATTTTGAACCCAATTAGCCTAGATATACTAAATTATGTCAGACCCCGCCCGAGATCTAACCATGATCCCTCGAATTTAAGTGTGTGCAACTCGAAACCAGGCAATGGTCAAAAATAAATGTTTGACCTGTGGACGTTAAATACTCCAGATAAATAAAAATAAATAATTTCAAGGAGTACAACCACTCCTGTCTTTTTGAAAAACTATAGTTGGAGCATCATTAGTAAAAGTGGTCTCTAATTTTTAAGTATTCAAGTTAGATTTTACAATCACAATTTTTTGCTTATAGTGAACCGCACTTTATGATGGCAATGAAAGTACTTTGCGGAAAGTATGACTCGTCTCGCGGGGAAGGGTGTTGCAAGCGACATGCTGAGCAGGGCCCAGTTACGGTTACTATATCTTAGCTTAGAGAAAACCTCGCGAAACAGTGAAGATAAACGTTCTAACAGCTCGATTTCTGAAACGTAACTTTAAAATGGTACTCTCCAGTACTAACTAGGAGTCACGAATTAGTTGGCGAGTGAAGTACACTGCTTTGCATAAAACTAGTCCAGTCAAGGCCAGTTGCAACGAAACCGCTTAGTTTAGCATGATGCACCTTGTTGCTAAGGTAAGACAATAATACAGGCTCTGCTCACTGCTGCTGATAGAGGACATCTCGATTACATTTATTAAAAGATGCGTTAAACACAAAGTCAGGGAGGGCACCAACTACTCAAAGGGACAAAGGTATTCCTTATGAAAATGGCAGTTATGAAACGTCAAGACCTCTAAAACAACCCTCAATTATCTTTAAAAAATTGATTGTCAGTGTTCAAAGTTGACCTTATTTTTTTGAGGAAGGATAGGTCAATGTTCTTACTTTTTACTTTGATCTCATAACTGCGACATTCCATATGAAACTAAAACTTAAACTGTAAGAGGTTTAATGCTATAGGACATGTTGACACCTTTCACCTCCATTCTGATAACCACATATTTAGATAGCACACATCTAGAATAACATGGGATTTCTGTACTTGTGCAAAGCGTCTTAGTACTTTAGTTGACGGTCCACTTGAATTAATTGGAAGGTGTAGGGATTAGGCGGGCAAGTAGAGGGAATTACATCATAGTCTTTTAAGAAATTTTTTTTAGCTCCTCATCTTAACCACATACTTCTTAATTACGCTAATAAGTTAGGAATGAGGTAGGTTGAATATATAAGAAGTGTACCCGCATTTACGTTGATTTTTTTAACCAGCCTTAGTAGGCTTACACCCTAACGGGATTCGAACTCTAATCTCCCTGTCATCGGCAGTCTAGTCTAACACGAAAGTAACTCCTTAGACCATGCGGACACCGAAGCCGGTAATTCATTGCTGTAACTGTTTCAACGCACTCCTCCAAGCGATTGGGGCTTTAAGTGTTTAGTAACATCCGCATTTATAGTGAGCTTCAAAACCCTAGTTTTTTTTAATTTGGGATATTTAACATGCACTTTCTGGTTTATAAAAAACACAAGTCTTACAAAATAGTTTAATTCTAAAACATACACAACACTATCTGGACCGTTAATTCATCAATGTAAAAGAAGAAGCCTATTTCATTAATGCTGAATTTTTCGACCATATCGAGAATTAGTAGTAAGTGGCCAGCTTTATCTGATTTATTACCCGTCACTTTGAGCCACGCCCCTTATAGTGACTGTCTTGGTGACGTCA
>CABFVX010010696.1:0-13165 GCA_902151425.1 Timema shepardi | reverse complement strand
GTGTAGTGTAGGTGTGATTGTAACAGAGTGTAGTGTAGGTGTGATTGTAACAGAGTGTAGTGTAGGTGTGATTGTAACAGAGTGTATTGTACGTGTGATTGTAACAGAGTGTAGTGTAGGTGTGACTGTAGCAGAGTGTACCTCTAGAACCATGTGACTGATGCAGGATTGTATTTTTAACAGGCCAGACTATTCCTCCAGAGTACGAGGTGGCGGCCGGCCAAGTATCTTACAATAACTACAAACAGACAGACAGACAGCTACAGAAGTGACCACGAGATAGACTGGTCTTCATTTAGCAACTCTCCACACTTGGAAAGGATACTTTACACTGAGATAGGAGTGTCCTGGGAAATAGGAGTGCCCAGGGGAAATAGGAGTGTCCAGGGGAAATAGGAGGGCCCTGGGGAAATAGGAGTGTCCAGGTGAAATAGGAGGGCCCTGGGGAAATAGGAGTGCCCTGGGAAATAGGAGTGCCCTGGGGAAATAAATAGGAGTGTCCAGGGGAAATAGGAGGGCCCTGGGGAAATAGGAGTGCCCTGTGGAAATAATAGTGCCCATAGGAAATAGGAGTGCCCTGGGGAAATAGGAGTGCCCATGGAAAATAGGAGGGCCCTGCGGAAATAGGAGTGCCCAGGGAAAATAGGAGGGCCCTGGGGAAATAGGAGGACCCATAAGAAATAGGAGTGCCCTGGGGAAATAGGAGGGCCCATAAGAAATAGGAGTGCCCTGGGGAAATAGGAGGGCCCATAAGAAATAGGAGTGCCCTGGGGAAATAGGAGGGCCCAGGGAAAATAGGAGGGCCCTGGGGAAATAGGAGGGCCCAGGGAAAATAGGAGGGCCCTGGGGAAATAGGAGGGCCCTGGGGAAATAGGAGGGCCCTGGGGAAATAGGTTTATAACAATGAACTTGAACACAGCAAATGTCGACTATTAATATTCCTATGTTCAACTATCCTAGCAGAAGATATATCTGTCTGTCTGAGTGGCTGTGAGGTTCTGATACAGACTGTACAAGTAGTCGGGCCAGAGGCGAGTGAGCCGTGAAATGGGGCAGGTGTAATCCACGGACAAACCAACATTTCATGTCAAATGGTCCCAGCACCTCTTGAAAATTAAATTATAATTAATGGCCGCATCTTGAAATTGTGTGAAACAGTTTCTTTATCTTTCCTCTCGGGGAGTTTCAGGAGTTGTGTTCGAGCATTTTGGGACTCCCTCGCTTTCTCGACTACTTTCAACGAGCTCGTGACGAACTGTCAACCCTTCAAATGCTAGTGGGCGATCTTCAATTATTAAAGAGTAAATGAGAAATGTTCCGTTTTGGACGTTCGGAGCACCTGGGTTCAAATCCCTGCGGATGAGAAGTAAAGAGGTCACTGGTTCGTGTCTTTACGGCAACGGGAAACTAACACACCTATTTCCGACATTTCTAGTACATGTGCATACTCCCAGATGGTGCGACACTAACCGCCCGTATGGACCAGTGTCCAGGTTGTAAGCTCTCATCAAAGACTCCAATGCAGAATCGTTGTCCCGGGTGATTTGAAGGTCCTTGGTACGAATCCCAGGAGATGTAACAGAGAGTACTCTAAGGGTGTTGCCCACAAGTAGGTGAATAACCTCACACTGCTGTATTTCTGATGGTAGTGTCAGTTGTGAAGCCTCCAAACAATCCTCAACTATCTCGAATGTGTCAGTTGTGAAGCCTCCAAACAATCCTCAACTATCTCGAATGTGTCAGTTGTGAAGCCTCCAAACAATCCTCAACTATCTCGGTATGTGTCAGTTGTGAAGCCTCCAAGCAATCCTCAACTATCTCGGAATGTTCTGTCGTGACCTTGTTAAAATGTTTTCTTTGTTCTCACAACTGACATATTCCGAGTTAAACAACGTTCGTTGGAAATGAGATAATTTTCACAAATTTATGATTCAAGAAACCCATAATTTATTTCAGAATGCGAGGATTAAAAGTGAAGACAGAGGGGAAGGGGAGGGGGTATATTGGGGACCTGTGTTTGCCCAAAGTCCTGTCGGACGCGTCCATTTGTTCTTAAGTCCTCTAACATTAACGGGGCTATACAAAATGGCGCCATGCTCCAGTCAAACTGGTCCCAAGCCCCATTTGACCGTCATGTGGTTTCCGTGTTGAGGGGAGGGAAATTAGTGCCGCGAGATACCTCCCCTATTTGACCCGCCATGGTAAGGCACCCTGCGTCAAACAAGGTTGGGAAAACATCGCAGTGGTGGACACGCGGAAAAAGGCGCCAGTCTCGTCTAATTTGCCGGAGAAGTTGGGGTTCGAATGAACTGAGGATAATTCTTGCTAAATGGTTTCCAGTCCTGCCCCATTAGACGTTCGTGAATCTCATGTCCAACTTGAATGTGGGGGGAGAGCATCTTGGTGGAGCAGGCTAGGGTTCACTTCCCAGTGGGGGTGAAATGACTGGGGGTCAGGGGTTCAATGACTCCAGTTTCTGAACACGCGCTGTGTAATGGAACCAAGGAGGCTTTTGGGTCAGTATTTCTACAATTTCTTTACTAAACCACTTCGGTGGCCACATGGTCTAAGGCGATACTCTTACGGTAGACTAAATTACCGACGATGGGGGTATTAAGGTTCGAATCTTGGTCAGACGTACTGAGGGTGGTTTTTCTAAAATGATTTTCCACTCTCCCTCCACGAAAATGGGTCTACACTTCCTCTTAATTCAACTTTCTTCACCCCCATCACATTAGAGTAAATATTGCCACAGCAATGTTGAATATATGTCAACAAGATCTGTTGATTTCACCGCGTGTAGAGAATTAAACTTTACTATTTACTGAATATTTTTTTGTCATAAAAACTGGAAGCTGCGTTGGTTTCCCCCAAACTTTTAAAGATAAAACCCCAATTGGTGTCCAAAATACAAATAGGCCCACGATTGCCAGCAGCTGGAAAGGGGGAGGGGGTCAAATGGGGCAATACACCCCCTGCCCTTAGAAAATCTCTTTGTGGGCCAATAATTCCCAATAAAATATTTTTAATCCACCAAAATATCTAC
This sequence comes from Timema shepardi, assembly GCA_902151425.1. Taxonomy (NCBI): domain Eukaryota; kingdom Metazoa; phylum Arthropoda; class Insecta; order Phasmatodea; family Timematidae; genus Timema; species Timema shepardi. The sequence goes on along the minus strand of CABFVX010010696.1, from coordinate 10,119 downwards.
AAATAACCGTATAAACGAAATATAAATTAGGTTAATTCCTAAAGACACTAATTAATGACCGGGTACCCCGCCAGGTGTCTTGTCCCAGTTGGGCGTCACTAGTTAAGTGGCAGGTAGCGGGACCTCTAGTAAATCATGTTACCAGCTTGTTTACCAAGGGGGGAGTGTTTATCTGTCTCGTTATGTGGCGGTGTTTACACAACACCTTGTTAATCACTCTTACAGCTCGACCGTGACTGCTTGACACTAGCTACAGCTCGACAGTGATGGCTTGACACTAGCTACAGCTCGACAGTGACTGCTTGACACTAGCTACAGCTCAACAGTGACTGCTTGACACTAGCTACAGCTCGACAGTGACTGCTTGACACTAGCTACAGCTCGACAGTGATGGCTTGACACTAGCTACAGCTCGACAGTGACGGCTTGACACTAGCTACAGCTCGACAGCGATAGCTTGACACTAGCTACAGCTCGACAGCGATAGCTTAACACTAGCTACAGCGACTGCTTGACACTAGCTACAGCTCGACAGCGATGGCTTGACACTAGCTACAGCTCGACAGTGACTGCTTGACACTAGCTACAGCTCGACAGTGACGGCTTGACACTAGCTACAGCTCGACAGTGATGGCTTGACACTAGCTACAGCTCTACAGCGACTGCTTGACACTAGTTACAGCTCGACAGTGACTGCTTGACACTAGCTACAGCTCGACAGTTATGGCTTGACACTAGCTACAGCTCGACAGTGACTGCTTGACACTAGCTACAGCTCGACAGTAACTGCTTGACACTAGCTACAGCTCGACAGTGATGGCTTGACACTAGCTACAGCTCGACAGTTATGGCTTGACACTAGCTACAGCTCGAAAGTGACTGCTTGACACTAGCTACAGCTCGACAGTGACTGCTTGACACTAGCTACAGCTCGACAGTGACGGCTTGACACTAGCTACAGCTCGACTTGATGGCTTGACACTAGCTACAGCTCGACAGTGACTGCTTGACACTAGCTACAGCTCGACAGTGATAGCTTGACACTAGCTACAGCTCAACAGTGACTGCTTGACACTAGGTACAGCTCGACAGTGATGGCTTGACACTAGCTACAGCTCGACAGTGATGGCTTGACACTAGCTACAGCTCGACCATGATAGCTTGACACTAGCTAGAGCTCGACAGCGACGGCTTGACACTAGCTACAGCTAGACAGCGATGGCTTGACACTAGCTACAGCTAGACAGCGATGGCTTATTACCAAACTACAATCCCACCACAATAGCTGGTAGCTTACTGCATGTTGTGCCTGTCCTAGTATCAAGAATAAAGAAAAACCCATGACATTTTAACTACAAAAATATTATTATTAGCACCGTGTCTTACTACCCGTTCGGGTTATACGCACTTACGCTAATGTGTAATGGTAGGGTGATTGTGAGATGAAATGGAGGACCTACAGTTTAACGTGGAATCCGAACCACGGTGGAGGCCTGGCATTCCCCACATTCACAAGATGTCTTGTCAGAGGTGAAGGAAGGGTTTGGTAATCAGATAAATCTGTGCCGGGACCGAGGATTGAATCCCGGACTCCCAGCACAGAGGTCTGACACGCTATCCCTGGACCACCAGGTCACCCAACTACAAAAATAAGAATTACTTTCTTCTACCAAAGATCATTGGTAGAAAAAATATCCGACTGAGCAGGCTATTGTAACGGTCAGACACGAATATTTCTATTTACAACGCCCGCCCACTTTAATAAATAATTTGTTTTATTTACAGACTATTTATCAAGAAAATTTATCTTTTATTAGTTATCGTACATGTGGTCTTGTTTTGTGCAAAGTCATGGCCAAAAAAAACCCCAAGCACTAACATGAAATTTATTAAATATTCGCTCGGTGGTCAACATTTAATAAATTCTGATTTCTGAGCTTTGTTATCAATGGAGAGTTATTGATAATTTTTAGCAAAATATAGAAAATACTATCATTACACTCACAACGAACTTGGCTCACAGAATTGCCAACTTTTAGACAACCTACAATATTATTTTTGATGTAACTGGAATTAACATGTAGTTAAAGTGATACATTACCGGTCTGGGGTCTGGTTTATCCTAGAATTATGTTGGAGACCAGATAACCCTAGGTAACATATTGGCTGACAAGATGAGGGAAGTCCCAAGCTTATACTGCCCAGAAAACATCCAGCATTGCGTTGTTCAGGGACAGAAGTCCAGGAAGGAGGTTAGAAAAACAGACTGATCGGTTTTTTAAACTGTATTTATTATTTTTTACATTTTATGTTTGTGGGAAAGTGATCTCGGATGACGACATGTGTTCTTAGATATATAGAACGATAGAATAGGAAGCGGCATATGTTCAAAAAAAACCTCCCAAATTGTTCCCCAACACGATTAGCAACAAAAAAATAAATCGACAATTGACTGACTTGACATCTTCCTCTCTAACAGCTCTCGCCCATTACTCCGACAGACGCAGCGTGGATTATAAGATCTTTTCTTTTATTCAACAAATAAAGCAAAAAAATCTTGTACCTTAAAAAAAAAGGGGGGAAAAGGGGGGGACAACAATTAATCACAGATGTCTTCCCCAGATGTTACGTTACATTATACAATATTTGTTAAGTTTATCTTATGTGAATGAAACCATTGAATTTCATCAAATATTCTTCAGTTGTTTAGTTAAGTTAAATCAACAGTAAAAGTACAATTATTAATGTACCTACTTAAATATCGGCTCTCGAGAGAAATATCACCAGCACCAAATCGGGAAAGATAAACAAAATAGGATATATCTATACATACAACATTATTAACGGTCTATAGCTTGATACATCGGATAATCGCGCTTCTTTAAAAACAAGTTCATTTTGAATCGAAACAAAAACGGCACAGAGGAGTTCATTAACATTCCCCAAACAAATTATTCCTTTAGATAACAATAAGAACCGATGTGTAAAATATACAACGAAACAATTTTTCTATAAAACAAAACAGTTTATCTTTGCTTTCTCTTAGATAACCGTGATATTTATTTCTCAAACAATTAGCCAACAACAACAAAAAAAACTTTCAATAAACGATACATATTTAACCAGAACTTCTAGTTGTTGTTTTCAATCCAATCCACATTTCTCTGCTTCTCCAACTCAAAATGTATCATAAGATATAATTTGTTTTAACAGGAAAGGCATTTGGTAATCTAATATTAATATATTAATCTTCAGGGGAAGAAGATCCAACAAAGAGAAGTATGTTGCAATCCACATGTGCTCCAACCGATGAACACGTTCTCCGTGCGTCCACGTATCACATTACATATCTAGAAATGAAGAGAAAAACAGCAGAGTTTAGATAATATCCAATTATTTCAAGTTTTGTACTATTCGACAATTCAAACCAAACTAGAACAAAATCAACATATTTTTTTAATAATAATAATTTATTTATTGTACAGCACATATGACATTCAGACTCGGTGGGACAGCGTGTTGCCCGGGGTACACCGTGGCCCCGATGTGATGAGTGATGGTTATTATGGAGTTGTAGAGCCTGACTTAGGGCGAGTTAACCAAACCCTGGTGAACGTATGAGGTACCAGCCAGGACCAATAGGCCTGTATTAATATTATTAGCACCGCGTCTTACTACCCGTTCGGGTTATACGCACTTACGCTAATGTGTAATGGTAGGGTGATTGCGAGATTGAAGGGTTTGGTAATCAGATAAATCTGTGCCGGGACAGAGGATTGAACCCCGGACCTCCAGCACAGAAGTCTGACACCTTACCCCTCATTAGGACTGTAGCCAGGTGCACTAATCACACCACGAGGCCGGTTACAATTATTGCAAGGTAAAGTAAATGCGGAGAATAAGCTGCACCCCCCCCTTAAAAGATCTTTATACAGCCTATAAACACACCCGTGGATGATATGTAACATACGTGTTAGCTTTGAGGACTGGAGATATGTATTGAAATAGTTTATAATTACTACAACAGATGGTGCTCTTTACCTCTTAACTTTGGCAAGGGGAGCTGTTGTTGCACCAACGCGCGGAGGAACTTACATTGATACTCGAGTCCAAAACTAATCCAATGCTTTTATTTTATGATGTGTAACCTTTTGTTTAACATCATAATATTAGCATATCTTGATTGGTCGTGATGAGCACGTTTACAAGTTGCTGAAATGACCTCCTTCCCGGTGACAGGAGATCGAGGTTCATATCCAGGCTAGAGCCATTATCGCAATCAGAACACATGAATGGTAGTTACTCCCCCACTCACTCTCTATCTCTGGCGGAGGCACCGAGCTGGCGGCGCTGTTCTGTCGGAGAGAGAAGCCCGGGGGAGGGGCAGGGTTGGATCCGCTCCCCCACTCTGCGCCGCCGGCGAAGAAGAGCGGCGCAGTGGACGTATCCTGCCAGTGGAGGGGTGTGTTGGAGGGGGGGAAGTTGTGCGAGCGAGACGACGACACAATGGCGGGGTCCAGCACCGTCCAGTCGGTGCACGGGCTTACACCGTTCCAGCCTGGAACGCAAACAAGTACACAATGTTTGTGGTTGAAGCGTCAACAACTTCGACTTTCACTTCAACTTTGATTTTAAACTAAAATTCCATATTTGCTATTTTATTGACAGTATTTAATGAGCACTTTCTAAACCTAATGATTATATCAGCACTAGAGATGGGTCGAATCCATCTCGAACCCAAATCTACATTTTATTTTTGAATATCGTATTCTAGCAAATTGTTGGAAATTTTAATGATTTACAAATCGACCTAAACTGTGAATTAAGTTTTATTTCAATTTTAATAGAGGCAGCCGATATATCTCTGTCCAGTGGCAGCAGTGTAAAGCATGAACTGGGAAAGTCTTGTTTTGTTCATTATTTTTAAATGTTTCTATCCTGCCTTCCTGTAATTTCTCAATTTGACGATGTTTGCCCAACATGTTTGCAAGATGACGGTTAGTTGTGATACGTACCTTTCTGTGTGTGTGTGTGGGCGGCAAACATGGCGCCTTGCGAGGAGGGCGGAGGTGTGGGACCCCCTGTGTTGCCACCAACGAACGCCTGGGTGACGCCAGGCAACATGGAGCGCAGGCTGTCAGGCCAGGCGTCACCGGGCTGTTTCGACCCCAGCAGTCCGCCGTACGATGGCGCGACCGCGTAGAGGGCCGTAGGGGAAGGAGGGTTCCCATTGGGGGTGTTGGTCGAGGGGTTGCTCCCCAGGCCCATGAACGGTAGGATCTTGCTGCCTGGAATGAGTGTACCAACATGACCATCCAATCAATCATATTCCAGGACACCCTGGACAGATATTCAACCACCGTTGATATCAAAGAGCGCGGGAACTTGAACTAGTTGTATTTACTGGCGGGATGTTTTATTTAGTTTGAACAAAAAATGTTATACAACTTAATAAAAAATTGTGGCCTTGACTCTTATTCCCTTGCTAAAAGACGGTGGACACAATGAGGTGTGCGACGAACGTAGACTCACTCACCTGTACTTGAAGGTGCCCTGGGGATACCGAGCCCAAAGGCGTTCATGTGGTTGGGAGCGGTAGGGAAGCCTGGAGGGGGCAGGCGGGCGCGAGGGGCGGGGGAAGGGACCTGGCCCAGCCCCAGTCCGTCGAGCAGCTTGGTGCAGGCCGAGACAGACATGTTCTGTGACAGCCTGGAAACAACAAGACAAGACATTCAGGTAAGTTCAGTGGTGTAGCGAATGATGGACAGGGGAACTAGAGCTAACCCTCAAATATCCGCCAGAGTGCACAAATCAGCCAGAACAAGGTCATCTGCTACCAAGTAGCCATGTGTATAGTCTGGGCTCAAACGGAGAACAATGACCCTGGATAGCTCAGAGCACGCTAATCCCGGGTTTGATTCCCAAGTTCAGGTGTCTTTTTCAATTAATTCAAATAAATTTGATGTAGAGTATTTATCTCAAAGTAGGTCCCACGTCTCTGTAGCAAATGTCGCTCCTTCGACGTCTGCGTGTTGCTATAGTGAGATAGTTTAGTCGCTGCAACTTCTAAGTCTCAAAAACCTTAAATAAATTACATTGACCAAAGATTTAAGTCAAAATGGCTGATGGAATGAATTCGTAAACCCTTCTATAGCCGTTACCACTGTTATTCACACATTATTTTAGAAAATCTTTGTTTCTATAAGTTGGTTCTGTTATTCTAATACGAAACGATTCAGTGTATTTGTTTACTAAGTTTGGAATAGTACAGACCTTTATATTGTGATACTCCGCTTTTAAAAAACAATTGAATAAATCTTTTGTTTTTGATTTTTCCCCTATGAAAATATGATTAATTGAATTCCAACTTTAGTTTAAAAACTCTCTAATATGAGACGACAACATCGTCGCAGTGGCAGCACCTTGAGGTGTTAACAGACAACACTTTGTAGAGAAGGGTTATAAACATCCCTCAGCCGATTATTTAGTTATAACAAACAATTTGAAATCTTAGTTATAAGACAGCGAATGCTAACAAAACCATGGCATAGAATCCGTTTGATTACTTTTCAAAGCCGATATTCATATTCAAACACTAATATTTTTGGGTCAATGCGATGGTTGCTCACGAAGCAATATTGTTAATCAAACAAAAGTAAATGTTGAGAGCTCATTGACCTTCGAGACTGTACCTGTGGTTCTGCTGCTGGGAAGTGTACGCTGACAGGAGCTTACTGCCGCTGCCAACAGGAGGGAACGAGAGCTGGGCCGGCATGTGTTGGCGGTACTGCTGGGGAAGGATATGGTTGTGATGTTGGAGTTGTTGGCCGGACTGCATCATAATACTCTCCTTCTCCATCATCTCGGCCAGGGCCTTCTGCGTCTCGTGGAACGGGTCGAAACCGAGATCGTCCGTTATTTGATCGTCCTCGGCAGGTTCCGCGCCGTAGTCCAGATAACCGTTGTGCCTGCAGCTGTCGTTGCCGGGGAATCCCGCGTAGTTCTCGTCGACACCGTTCTCCCCGATCACACTGACATCACCGTTCATTTTAGGTCCGGTCACCCCGCCGCCGTTTTCCAGCATGGCACCGAATTCGCGAGTAAACTTACTATGTACACCAGTTCCGTTTGTGAGAAGGCCACCCCCTCCACTATAACCGACACCCTCTGAAGGCGCGAGGGGGTGGTTGTGAAGCACCTGCGAGTTATGCGCCTGTCGCATGTGGAAGTCTGCCAGAAACTTACTGGAGGGGAGGAGTCCGTTGTGGATCAGATGCTGGTGGCCATTGGCCAGATACTGCTGTTGGGGAGGGGGGTGGCGGGCCAGCAGGAACACGGCCGAGTCCTGGGCAGGGAACATGTGTGGGTGAGTCTGATTGGTCGGGTTGGCCGCAACGCCTCCCGAGACCTCGGTGCGGAAAGATACGCCGTTGTGGTTCAAGTGTTCTTGCTGTATGTGATAGTCCTCCGCCGGTCCTCGCGCCAGCACAAACTTGTGAGGTACCGCCACACCGTCCAGCGGCGCGCCAGTGCCATTGAAAACCTGCTGTGTCTGACCCGAGTCGTCGACGCTCGGAGGGCCGCTCTGAGCAAGTTCAGGGAGCGGGTCGTGCCGAGGGGGGGATGTGTCTCCGTGGGAGGAGTTGGCAAACCCGAACGCCGCCTGCCAGTCCTCGGAAGAATGTACGGGAGGAAGAACGTCCGGCATGTGTGTGAGGGAGAGGCCGTTCTGGAGCCACTCGGACGTGCCTGTAAAACATGTCCTAGTGTCTTACTACCCCTTCAAGTTGCACGTGCTCAAGCAACAGTTCATAGCAAGTCTCACAAAATGTTGGTGTCTGCTAAAATAACCTTGAGTTTCCCAAGGACAAAATAAATTACATGTGTTGAAACAGAGGTAGTCGGTCCCAGGTAAGTTATAAACATGCTGTGGCCAAACCAAACTTACGAGACTAGGAATATAATTACATGCTCTTTGAAACATGTTTGTCAAGTTAAATGGCTACATGCTACATACCCGAACTGGCGGCGGTGGGCGTGACCTTGGTGAAGCTGTTGGCCGAAAAGAAGGAGTTATTGTCCGTCTCTAGGAGCGTTGCGGCCGCTCGTTGCAACCTCCCCCGCGCGGTCTCCTCCACTTCCGAGGAGGATTCTCCCTCAGAGAGGCTTGTGGAGGTCCGTGAGCCGCTGCCCACACTGCTCTGTCCCGCGGCCCCAGGTCGGGAGAGCTTGTCGTGGTCCTCGCATGTCAGGTGGGATTTCTCCTTAGTCTTCCGACTGTCACGGGCAAGACGAGAACCATCGTCAGTACAACCAGTGGTCAAGACAAGAACCATCGTCAGTTACAACCAGTGGTCAAGACGAGAACCATCGCCAGTACAACTAGTGGTCAAGACGAGAACCATCATCAGTACAACCAGCGGTCAAGACAAGAACCATCGGCAGTACAACCAGTGGTCAAGACGAGAACCATCGCCAGTACAACTAGTGGTCAAGACGAGAACCATCATCAGTAAAACCAGCGGTCAAGACGAGAACCATCGTCAGTAAAACCAGTGGTCAAGACGAGAACCATCGTCAGTACAACCAGTGGTCAAGCAGAGTACTATCAATTAGAGGTGGCAAAGAGATTTATGTGGAGCCCTGTCGTTGTTTAGAACAGAATTATTAGATCACTATGTAGTTTCTAGGTATCTTAATACTTCCCTTCATGGCTTCATACACACAAAATACTAATATTTATATTATTATTATTATCGTGTCTTACTACCCGTTTGGGTTATACGCACTTACGCTAATGTGTAATGGTAGGGTGATTGTGAGATGAAATGGAGGACCTACAGNGTGGAATCCGAACCACGGTGGAGGCCTGGCATTCCCCACATTCACAAGATGTCTTGTCAGAGGTGAAGGAAGGGTTTGGTAATCAGATAAATCTGTACCGGGACCGAGGATTGAACCCCGGACCCCAGCACAGAAGTCTAACACCTTAACCCTAGGCTGCCAGGTCACCGACTAATATTTAAAGCTTACAGTTAAATTTTACAAATTCACAAATATTCCAGTATTATATTTTATTGTGCAGGCCCGTTTATATTCCCTGGGACTCCCTTAAAGCATCAAGTTTTACCAACTGTTGAAACATGAGCTACACTGACCCTCTGTTCTCGTCTGTTGACGTATGACGCTTCTTGTGGTTGCTGCTAGATTTTGACGAGGACGACGGCTGTTCGTGCTTCTGTCTCTTGGAGCTGACCTCACCTTTAGAGTTGCAGGGCTCGGTAATGTTGACAGTTGATGTGGTCACGCCAAACCCCCCTGGTCATATATTAGATAAAGTTTACAATATGACGAAAAAAAGAGCAAGGTTTGAGCCCCGGTCGGGGTGTAACTGTTGCCTCGAGTTGCTCAGAGGACTTGCAATTAATATATACTTGAGAGAAGGTTAAAACTAAGGAAGAATCCTTTAAATTGGGGCTTAGTTCTTTGAGTGTATGTCCCTGGGGCTATAGCCGAATCATTATGATGGGTTTTGTTCAACCTTTTAAATTTTAAGTAACAACGCCATGTTGATTTTTGAGGAAAACTAAATCATTCAGTTTTAAAATTGTAAATCAAATACAATTCTTTTCAGCACCGCGTCTTACTACCCGTTTGGGTTATATCCCTATGTACTAATTTAATTAGTAAGGTTGAATTTAGAGGAAGTGTACCTACATTTGAGTGGAGAGTGTGTCCAACAAGGATCAAACCCCTGATCTCCCCGTCATCAACAGTCGAGTCTACCGCTAGAGTAGCACCTTGAACCATGCGACCACTGAATCAGGTAAAGTATTAGGTGTGCTTAGTGAAGTTTCTTGCCTGTACTCGCCGCAGTGGTGACGACGAGGTTTGTGTTTAGCGAGGGCCACGCCTCCTTGGATTGGCTCGCTTGGGGGATGGGGTTGGCGACAGTGCAGCTATTGGTCGGAGGAGTCGTGGTGGCGGCATTGAGGGCCACTGCCGGGGGCGACGGGGTGGGCTTCCTGTAACAGAGTAATACCAACATCGAGGAAACAGAGAAGCACGTAACATGATGTGTAGGAAATAAGGTGCACCGAGAATGTTACAATGTAGTGT
>CABFVX010010695.1:0-13167 GCA_902151425.1 Timema shepardi | reverse complement strand
GTATGGGAAACTTGGACTCGACTGTTTCAGCGCATGCTCACTTCTAAAACTTTCACCTCACAAACAATCTTGTAAATATTTTAATGGCCACATTAAAACTCTTCAAAAACTTAAAATTAAAACTATAATTACAAATAAACTCGAAATAAATCAAACAAATTACGGCTTTTATTCTAACAGAAATAATAACACATTACGCATGATACAAAGTCACCCGTCATTACACAAAATATAAAGTCAGCCACCATGACGTATATTAAGGCTGTATCCGAATAGTCAACTTGTGCGGCGTGGCATTGATAGCTGCATTGGCAATCATATGGCCGAGTATAGATCTGTCTGAATAGTCGCAGACTAGATCGATGCAGTATTCTCGAAGCCTTGGTAACCATGGATACGAAAGCTACGAGCCATGCGGTTTTCTTGCGGCGTTGGTGCGGTGTTTGACTGGCAATTGTTTTAGTATTATTTCGTTTTCATTAGAGCTAATAGATGGCTTTCACATATTTTTTAAGTTATTCAGTTATTCGGTAGGAAGCAGCTCTGCGAGTCCAAGTGTGTTGTCTTCGCTCGAATAGTTTAATGCAGTCTTCACTATGAAAACCGCGAGAAGTGTAAAATTATTAAGACTGCATCAAGTCTGCATCAAGTCAAGTGTACTTGACTATTCGGATACAGCCTATGTTTACACGCCCGAGTGATGATAAAATAAAGATACTGTTAATTCTTACTACCCAACTGGTTTTAATTATCTACAACTATTCAAAGAATCCCAATTTATTGCATACAATCCTTAAGTTAGACATTTTGTTGGATTTCATGAAAAATAAATACTGTCAACAGTCGGACAGCGATAAAATTGTTTGTTTATCTTTACCGGCCTACATATCGTATATCGATTGTTTGTTTAAAATTGATTCAGGTAATATGATCACTTAGTAAGCGCTCTTGAGTTTTAAGAATCAAATAACGACTTGCTAATCCATCATTTGTTTTTAAATTGATTTTAACTTATGAGTTTATTATTTTTTAAATAGGTTATCAAAGTAATTGTAGAAATATTCAAACGTAGCTCTGCCTTATAAAATGGGAATGAACATATTGTAGTCGAAAATATGTTCGTGATTTAAATAGAATGTATTCTCAGAAATCAATATATCGCAAGAATTGAATATATTTGTTTTCTACGTGAAAACAGATAATGGATATTATAATAAGATAATAAAACATACTTAGATATTATTGAGTTCACTATTTCCAATGTATGTTTGATTGTTAAGCATGTTATTTTAGTCTTTATTAAAAATATCCTTTGTATTTTTATTTTTGCTATCTTAATACAATAAAATATCCTTTAATGATGATTAAAGTTGATCAAAGAATGACTAGGCCTAATCTGTTTATTTTACGTTTTTTATAAACTTAACTCATTCTAACAACACTTTTAAAAATAACTAAAAGACACTCGAATTTAGATTGATTTGATTTTTAAACATTAATATGAGTCTAGACTGTTTAATTTGGCTGGATTTTAACTTGTATTTTGCGAAGGGTGGTTGGGGTTGATTAAAATTGAAAGCATGATTGAAATAAATCTTAATTCACAGTTTAGGCCCATATTGTGTAATGTAAGTCTATTTGTAAATCATTAAAATTTATAATGATTTGCTAGGATTCGGATTCAAGATTCGAAAATAAAATGTAGATTCGGATTCAAGAAATAGTGGATTCGACCCAGCTCTAGTTTTAAGTGCTGTTTAGTGTTCTCCAACTGGCTCTGGTTGAGGTTACCTTGGTAACATCCATGGAACTCCTGCCTAGCACCATGGCCCTCTGGGCACATTTACCAGCTGCTGCGGCCTTGTTTGTTGGGTCTAGTAGCAGCAGCAGTAGAGCGAGAGATAGCCACAGCTCAGGGATTCCGGGGTGTCTGTGCACAGTGTTGCTCAGACTACGCACAGCCTCCACACTGCGGCTCTGATCCTGTTGTTACAAATATATGAATACTTTGATCTTGTTCAAAATGAACACTCCAAGCCACCAATATAAGGCATCACAAAGAGAATTATTATTTCTTCAATATACGTTTAAGCATTTTAAAATTTTGTACCTAAAAAGTAAACAAAAGTTTTGCTTCTTTGAATTTCTCTTGTTACATTAACAATCTAAAACTGGTTTTTGTCATGTACACTGAGAAAAATTAACCAACCACCTTGATAAATTTTGTTCAGACCTGGGTGGGGTTAAAATTTAATTTTCATTTGGTGAAAAATTAAATGGTAAAAAGAGTGATTTGGAGTTAAGGCGATTGGCTCTTTTCATTTTGAGTGGAAATGCAGAGCCATGGAAACAAACAATTAGCTTCAAGATTTATTGATTTGCAATTTCCTTTCAGAAACGGTATGTTCAAGAATAGAATCATGTTGATTAAGTTATGCTTTTTATATACATACCTCCTCTATAATTTTAACAGTGATTAAATATCAATTATTTTGACATTTTCCAATAGAAAAACTACCGGATGCATAACACAAAATAAGTACATGTAACAACTAATAAACATTGATATATTATCTTAGAAGAGGGTTGAAAATATTACTATAAAAATATCAGTCGCTCTTGAGAAAACTGATATTTACAAACGTATGATTTTTCTGCAAGACCTGTCTGGTAGCTAGTGTCATCTACTGTCTCCGTGATCCATCTGTTTTTGTTGGCACAGAAGGATACGTTGGTCAGTTGTGAAGCCTTGCCATGCCTTTCACCCTCCCACCCACCATCCCACAAAATAAGTTTTAGACTTGCACTTGACAGGGCCAAGGGCCTTAACAATATATATGATTATATAAACAATAGTGAAAAATGTATAAAACTCAAGGAAATTTCAAACATTATAAGAATGCTAAACAAAATTATATCAATAATTTTATATTTAGTAACGATACCTAATGGCTAAATGAATATTGGAGATCAATTGTTTTCTATCAAGGCCTAACTTTATTATTAACTATCCTTTATAGTAGAAAAATTCAAAAATATAACACATTTCTTTTCTTCTTTCCCCAGGTGAAATTTATTCACTCAAATTTCACTTGTAGGTTTATTTTTTTTTATCAATATCCAAGTATTATATTTTTTTATCACTATGTCTTACTACCTGTTCAGGTTATACACATATATGATAATTACTGTAATGGACTAAAGATGAAGAAGGAATCATTTTAAAGGTAATCTACATACACACCTTAGGCCATTCGGCCACTGAAGCTGGTCCAAGTATTACAAATAAATGATGCCTAATGTGCTCTTGTTTAAATTACATAAATTATAGCTATCAATTTTGAGCATAAAAAAACTTTAGCTCTAACACAAACTGGCTCAAGCATGATAATATATAATTTTAAAAATATCTAACATTTTCACGACTGTTACAATCTTACGAGTGAAATAGACTTTGTTTAAATTTAATTATAATACTAAAAAATGAATTTCACTTAAATTAATAAATTCATATCAAAGTATTTAAATATACCTGAAGAAAAAATAAGTAGGCTCTGAAGACGGCAATGTGATTGACAAATTCAGGTTCATCTTTGTATGGGAGTAGCTCTTTGAAAGTAAGTTCAGAAAGATTGAGGTCAGAGTGCAGCATGCCGAGGGCACAGGAGGCAAACAGTCCTTGCACAGAGGGAGGTTTCAACTGGATGCTGTAACATTTACATATATTCTGTGATGTATTGGATATTTAAAACTAATGTATTTTTTTCTTTCCTTCAGATTTTCTTGGTTGCCCTGAAGTTTAATTTTGAATATTGATGGCTGTGTTTAAATATAACGTTTAATTTATTGTATTAAAGGAGGTTTATATTAACTAACGATGGGATGAATCCTATATTTATTGATTCTAGGAGTGTGCAAAGCTTCACATATTTTGACTTCACTTCAAATATTTGTTCGCTTTTAAAGTAAAATTCTAAATTTGACAATTAAGAAGCTTCGCACAAAAAAAAATATTCAAAGTTAAAATACTACTTATTTATGTGTTTTTTTCATTTTCTGCCATCATTTCTATCACAAATTAGTGTTCATATAAGAAATCTAAAATAATTAAATTACACTGTGACAATATTTTTGTTTAACTTTTAAGACAAAATATATTGCTTATGTCTGAAATGTACCTTTTTGTAAATTATTATATTAGTAGCTAAATTTATGTGGTTAGGTAAACTTTATTATTTCCACCCATCATTAAACTTTTCTTAAATACGAGGCACATCCATGAAAGTAAGAGTACTCGATTTTTCTATTAAAAAAAATTGTATTTAAAACAAAATTACAGGATTTTGTTGGTAAGTATGTCAGTTATTTCTCTACATTGTCGCCTTCCCGTTCTATGCAGGTTGTGAACTGCTGTGGCACAAACTTTCTGATGCCCTCCTCAAAGAATTCTCCCGCCATCTCCTTCCAGTTCAGGACCTCTTGTTTCACCTCCTCGTCGGTTGAATTTTTCCCCACACCCATGTGAGTCTTCAGGAAGGTGAAAAGATAAAAGTCTGAAGGCACCAAGTCAGGGGAGTATGCGGGATGGTTCAAAATGCCCCAACCAAATGAGTCCAAAAGCACCTTAGTGGCGTTGGTCGTGTGCGAGCAGGCATTGTTGTGCAACAAACGCACTCCCTTCGTCAACATTCCCCTCCGTTTGTTTTGAATTGCTCTCTTGAGCTTTCTTAGGGTTTCACAGTATTGTGCTGCATTAATCGTCTCCCCCTGAGGCAGAAATTCAATCAAAATGATCCCTTTTTGATCACAAAATATAGTGGCCATGATTTTTTTGGCTGAAATTGAGGTTTTGAATTTTTTGGCAGATGGGGGACTGGTGTGCTGCCACTTTGATGACTTTTTTTTTTGTCTCAGGAATGTAATGAGCCACAGAGGTTTCATCTCCAGTCACAATCGAGCTCAGAAAATCCTCACCTTCCAATTCAAATACCTCAAGGATCTCGCGAGTGCTAGCAGCCCGATTCACTTTGTGCTGTTCTGTCAGTTGTTTTAGGACCCATCTTGCACACAATTTTCGGAATCTCAGCGTTTCTATAATTGTTTCGTGTAAGAGAGATATGGTGAGTTGTGGAAATATCGCAGAAACCAACTCATCGGTCAAAATGGAAGATCTTCCACACCTCTGATTGTCATGAACATTCGTTCTGCCTTCATTAAACTCACGACACCCCTTAAACACGTTCGTTCGGTTCATAACACCTTCGCCATAAACAGTTTTAATCCGTGAAAAAATTTCAGTCGGTGTTTATCCTTCAGCGAGAAGGAAACTGATGTCAGCAGGCACCTCACACTTGGCGGGATTTTTTATCGGCATATTTCACCAAAATGAACCCTATAAGGTGAGTTTTCATACTAACGAGGTCCGCCTGTCTTCGTTGTGTTCAGAAGAACCCCCACAACCCACAACCACTCAGTGTTGCCAACCTTGGGGGAAAAAATCTCACAGCACGAGAGGGCAAACAGTACTCTTACTTTCTGGATGTGCCTTGTATATAAACATCGATTCGGCTTTGGAAATATCTCATATTATCCAAATCGACTTTAAATTGAAAAAGTGGACTTTACACAACCATAATCAAATCTGAGTCTTTAATTTTCTTTTGAATCTCAAATTCATAATCGAATCCTCGAATCTTTAAAAATGTAAAATTTTAGTGCAAGTGAAAAATACTTAAAATTTAATTTTGTCAAATGATATTTTTTGTCATGTTTAATTAACTCATAAACAACAGAGAATTTTTTTTATCAAATTAATTATAATAATATAATTTTGTCTTTTTTTTTAAATTTTGGTACCCTCCCAACTACGCAAGTCTATTAATCCTTTTACTAATTGCTTAAAATTGTTATTTGAGTTCAAAATTTTCCTAATTGTATTAGAGATACTTTTTGAGATTTTCATGAATATCTCGAGTCCCATTAGCTTTGAGGATTTGAGCATGCTATCTATAATAAATTCTAAATTCAAATTCGGGTGCATAGGTAAATTGAAGATTCAGATTCAATAAAAAGTTGATTCGACCAATTTTAATAGAATACATAAAATTATGTACCTTAAATCCACTACTGTTTACAGCCTGTGGCCTGGGTCATTTTTTATTCAAACCAAATATTTTCCACTACCTACTTGCTAAGCCTGTCATACCTTCATATGCCTTGTAATTAAACACGACTAGAACAGGCACAATGACCAGTCCCCAGATGTTAATTTATCAATGTGAAAGGGTAAACCCATATTTTCATCAATGATTAATTTTTCAGCTATGTCGGGAATTAAAACCAGGACACTTAGCTCATTTAGTCAGACATGCTACAGACTTAGCTAAGGTGGCAAACTAAGTTGTCCTTTAAGAATATAAAGCTTAAGAAAGTGACTTGCAATCCACAAAATATTACAGTTACCAGTGAAAACTAGTTCAGAACTAATAATAATGAACTATTATGATGAACTAGTCGCTCAGTGTGTTGTTGCCCACAAAAAAAAAAAGCCCAGCCTTTGTTAGTTTAATATTACCTAGCAATTGGAGCTCATCAATTTATAGAGTGACAGGTCTCTATTTCTGTTTTACTAAAAACATTTATTGGTGAAATTAATAGTGTATTAAAGAAAAGTTCTTATTACCTTTGGTAAAAGTAAGAATTTAATCACCTTGGATCATCCTATAGCCTTTAACATTTCAACATGCTTGATAACTTCTTATAATATTACAATTAAAGAGTAATGTAAAAAATGATGAAAAAAATTCATATTAGTTAAAGATCTTATTTTTTATCAAAGAAAATTTCTTAATATTTTTTTAGCACCGCGTCTTACTACCAGTTCGGGTTATACGCTTTAAGTACTAATTACTCTAATGGATTAGGAATTGGGAAGGTTGAATTNTGGAAAACCATTTAGGAAAAACCACCCCCAGTTCACCCGACCGAAATTCGAACCTCGATCTTCCCGTCCTCAGCAGTCAAGCTCAATACGAATAGCGCGTTAGCCAACTACGCCACCGAGGCGGGTAAATTTCTTAATAAGTTACAATATATCTCTATAAAGAAAACCTCTTTTCCCTTTATGAGGTATTATATTTTGAAAAAGATAAAGGAGAGGAGAAAAGTGTTCTGGGCTTGTATAGTTGTATATATTTTTTATTTTTGTTTTAATTTAATTTTAACTATGCTGTGTTGTTTTGATGCCAAGAAACTTGGTTTGGTGTCTGTTGTGCGCAGTCTAACGTTTTTACTCTCGTACCTATTTCCAGTCACGGGCACGCCATTCTAGTTTTGGCAGTTACATTTAAATATTACCCCACTTGGTAGCTATTCTTTTGGTAAATTATTCCTTTTTAAAATAACAAATGGTGGTAGCTTCCTGCCATCTGCCAACACTAACAGCATGACTGTAACATGTAGCCTCTCATTTCCAGATGTTTTGAAAATAACTGATTTAGAATCCTTTCCAGCCACTGTTCTATTAGCAGGAATGTCAAACAAAATACACCGGGGTTTCATCTGCATTTTCCATTTGACCCAACAATGATGGTGTTTATGCCGTAATTTAAATATGTGCCTTTGATACTGCACAAGCTTCTCTTTGTAGTCCACTGGCAGCTTCTGGGATAGTGACGTTCTCCTTTGTAAGCATAGCCCTTTCCGCCTCATATTCATGAACCGCATCATCTAGTTCGGGGTGACGCCCCACATTTTGTCAACGAAAACATTTCCTTGTGGAATGAGCACATTTCAGCCGCTCCTTCATATACCTCCAACGCCGTACATTTACTTCAGTGATTCCATAGTGTCGGGCAGCTTCACCATTGTTAGTTTGTTCGGCGAGATGAACAACTCTTTATTTGAATTAGAATCATAACTATTAAGATGTTTAAGACTTTTGTTCTGCTCTACACTTCCATTTTTTTTCTACTTGGTCCCCCATTGACTTTAACTTACTTTGACCTTGGCCTTTCTGCAATGAAATAAACTAAATTTGAAAATCAAACTCCTGGAAAGAACGTTTTAGAACACACAACTCATAATACGCCAAGCGTCACCATGCTAATTTATCAGCAACTAGTGAAGTTAAAAAGTACCGCTGTATCAGGTTTGCTATAGTACTTCATAGCGATATATCAATAGCAACTATTTGATATATTTTTTCGAACGCTTTGTGAAATATCAGGAATGATAAGGCGTAATTGTATTTGCGTGTTTGGAATGTTATGAAAATGCATGGTACATGACTAGTCATGATTAGCTACTTTTTCTTTTATATTCCACATTGGTGTTAAAACTATACATTGCGTTAGTTGTAATGTTTAGGTAAGCCATCTTGGCGACTCTTTTTACGAATGGATCGAGGAAATCAACTGCGATTTAGATGGTGGAATGATAATGGTCGAAAGAGAGTGGTTAGAAATCAACCAATGACAATGCACCACTATCATTACGGCATTCCTTCTATAAATTACATTAAAGTGTCGGTTATCTTTTAGGTCTACAACAGTGTGGAAAACACAATTTACAATTCATTTTTAAGCTATAAGATTTTTTTTTTCTTTCTGTATTTATACGTTGCTATACCATCATTTTAACTATTTCAAGTTTTTAGTATAGCTATGAAAGTGGCCAACATGAACGTCCTTAGAACAATACTTCGTAATTGCTGAAAACAACACACACAAAATATTTAACTATGTGAATATCTGCTAAAACGAAAAAAATGCTGGTTAGTATTAGAATTTAAACAAGTAAATGCCTTTTATTTGTAAAATAAACGTATATCAGTATTATAAGCCATAATAATGTTGACCTTATATCAACATTTTTCTTAATGCGCGAATATAAGACAGCCCCCGACTTTTCGAGGTCAAAAACTGAAAATAAGCCTTGTCTTATATTGGGGTAGATATGGTAATATTGCAGATGTTAGGTCCGAGTCAAGAATCAAACACAGCACCATAGTGTCCAACTTACCACTGGAACAGTAGTATCTTGGAGTCTTCTACTCCCTGGAACATATAGGTCATGGCTGCCATCGCTACAAGGACATGGGACTTGAAGCCATCATCTGGAGCAAGCCACTCCAGAGCCGTTTCATATGCAACATATGAATCTTCATACTTCTCAGCTAACAACAGGTCACAGAATTGCTCTTGATTCTAGTTATTTTGAAACTTTAACAAACGTTTATCAGTGAAAATCTAAATATGTAGAGGTGTGAAAAGACATCTACACAGTATTTATGAGAAGATACAGCGGCATTCCCCTGGAACGAGGAAGAAAAATTCTTTTCACTGCAACCAAATTGGATTGAGAGCCGACCTCTTGAGTTAGCAGTTGCACTATTAAAGGAACTCACCCTGTAAATGGCTGTTAAATTGACTAAACTGTTACAATTTTTAATACTATAGAACAAATTTACCATATAGTGAAATGGAAAAAGGTACAGGAGAGAGTGATGGAAACATAATTAAGGAAAAGGTCACACTATGGCTTTTATAATGAAAAGAACAACTCAGTTAATACTTTACATTGCAGCCACTGGACAAAGCGGTAATGGTTATCTTTTGAAGAAAATCAATCTTTACTGTCCAATTCCTTGACCTAGGTTTTATTCTAGTCGAGAGTGGCAACGGTCGATTTTGTGCCAGTAATTTAAAGTGGTAGTTGATTTATTGTTTAGTTGTAAAAGCCATAGTGTTTGCTCCCTTTTGAAAGTGTGACAAGTCTTCTTTTTCAATTCAATGCAAACTCGAATATATGAAATATTCTCTAAGTCAAATCAAAGTTTTAATATGTTTTGTTAGTTGTTTGTAATATTTTGTCTTAAAATTATCACCAACGGCCTCAGTTGGAAGGCGTGTTAATATAAACATCTGATATTGTGAGTAGTGAGTGACATAACGAAAGGTATGAGTTTTGTTGTGATGAATCCGTAATCAAGCAAAATAGAAGCGCCGACGTGATAGAGAGATGTCAACAAGCCATAGGGGGAAACAAGGCCTAACATGGCTTTAAAGACCAGGGTTCGAAGCCCCTCATGACTGGTTGATTATGGAAGATCGTAACTAGGAGGTCGCACTGCCGGTCATGAGGCCACGAGGGCTAAGTCGTCGAGTTCACCAAGTACCAGTCAGGGCTGCCGCTCGAGCCCAGGGAACCAGGGTTGACTTCCATCCAGGGACCAACTAGCTGTCAGCCAGACCATAGGTGAAACCTCATACCTCCTCATTCAATCCCTTGCTTCTTTATAACCACTAAGGTCTTCATTGTAACTTCACTCTAACATGACATTTTTTAGTAGAATGGTAGTATTAATAAACCTATCAAAACCCAAGACTAACGTCAATCACGAACTCACACAAGTAATTATATCCCCCTCCCCTTCCCCCTTTATCCTTGGCCAAAGACATTCTGACAGATCTCCAGGCCCACACACGTAGGATTTTATTTATATATATACACATACACAAAAGGGGAAGGTGACAATATGATAAATTGAGTATTATCACAACTCACAAGATAATTACTTCAGGTTTGTTTTCATATGAATATTAATTTGTAATATATATAAACTCAGAATTGCAATTTGACCATAAATTGAGTATTTTAGCTGTCAATATTTTTATTTGCAAAGCTTCGTAATTGTTGGAGCCAGAATATTTTTCAAAGCAAAGTCAAGGCTGACAAAAGTACCTCACAAGATATAAAGAGGTTTTACTGTGATATGAACCACAGCAATGTGCACTTACCCTTGAAGTAAGCCAGTGCCAGACCACACTGGGTGTAGAAGTTTGCCTGCTTCACCTGCTGATAAGATTTAATGGCTTCATCGTATCGTTGCAATTGCACCAACACTCGACCATAATTTCCAAGCACTTTATCTCTAAGACTCAACTGTTCTTCAGACTGTAACAAATTTAAAGCTGACTCGAAGGCTTCTGCCGCTCCTCTGTAGAGTCTTTGTCTTTCCAGCAACAATCCCAGCATATTGTAGGCACAAGGATTGTCACAAATCTCGGCTGCAGAGAAAATATATTAATTTTTTTACAAGGGATGAAATGAACACACTACTTTACAAATCCAGATCTGAAACTTTATTTTAGCTATGAATTCTCAATTAAATACAAATCCTTAATTCAACCACAAATCCCAAATCTTGAATCCAAATCCAAATCTTAAATGATATGGTAGACATAACTCATGAGAGGATTACTTTACTTTAATTTTTAAGATCCTATAGATAATAGAAATGATAACATTATAGCATTCATTCCCATTTAGAGGGTAAATTACCAGTATGAGATCTAGCTTGTGATAGAATTATGTTGGGATGAACCACCAATGAGTAGTATGAAGGGTTCTAAAACAAATTCCAATAAAAAAAATTAATATTATCTGATCTTTTTTGAAGTCTCAAATATCCTTAAGTATTCAATAGATTTTGAAGTCCCATCCATAATTTTAATTGGCATGTTTAACACCAAGGTTATTAACAACATATTCTAAGGAGTAGGGATTGGGAGGGTAGCTAAGAGAAGAAATGTCCATTAGCATGGAGAGGATAGAAAAATCACATTATGACTTTAAATTTTTTAAGTTCAGAGTAGTATTCATGGCTTCTTTCTTCTTGATGTGATCAATGACAGAAAATGTAGATTATTTTGTGTTTGCATGGACTTAACTGTCATTTTCTTCACTAATTTTATAATAAAGGAAATTGATAAAACTAAAGAAAAAGGAAAAATAAACTACTTAGAATAAATTTGATGAAGAAAGCCCACCTAGCGAAAGAGGAAAAATGTGGGAAGAATCCAATGCACAAAGGTGACATCTTCTGCCTTTCTTCTGTCTTCTATAGTAGAAGTAGTCACACACACATTTTAACACAAATAAAATAATATTTCGGCATTGTTGCCTTCACTAAGGGATAATTATTATAGCTCGTTAAAAACTGCAGCTATTCTTTTCTATTCCCATTTTGATAGGTGAAAAACCACTTTAGTGGCCAAATGGTTTAAGGCATCACTCTCATGTTGGACTGGCCTGGGTTTACCGAAGGTGGTTTTTCCTCAATTCTTTCCAACTCTCCTTCCATGCAAATGCTGGTAAATTACATCTAAGATGCTTCCTTCCTCATTCCTACCTTATTTAAAGTAATTATCACATGTGTATATAACCTGAACAGGTAGTAAAAGGTGATGACTAAAAAATATTTAAAGTAAAGCAAACACAACATTGTGTACAAATTTTAGTAAATATTTAAACGTTGTTTAAAAATTATCTATTTCATTCCTTGACCTAGAAAATATTTTCCCAACCAAATGCATCAGTTTTAAAGCAAATGTGCCCATCTCACCAGTGTAATATGTCATGGCATCTACAGCCACAGGGATGGCATACATCTTCTCTATACTGTAAACAAAGCGAGGGTCTGTGGTGTTACTCGTGTTGAGCAGAGTGGAGCACACAAATTGGGAATAGCCGATACAGCTCTCCGGATGTATCCCCAACTGGGTGGTGTGTCTAAACAAGTCCATACTGTCCTCATTCTTCACTCGTTCCGCCAGTAACGCCTTACATATAATAATAACATGTTGAAATAATCACCAATATTTAAAAACTCATGACATATGCTTAGGTGGCCACATGGTCTAAGACGTCACTCTCGCAAGAGACTAGACTTCCGATGACAGAGAAATCATGGTTCAAATTCCGATTGTTTTCCAACCTAAACATGTTCAGAAGACCCTCGGAAACTCGACATTATGTCTAACTCGCCATGCGCATGTGTACATAGTTGTCAGCTCGAGTCATCACAATCCAAGGTCATTCATCTGTATAACCTCTTAGTTTGTTTGTGAAGCTCGAATAGAATAATCATGCTGTGGTGTTTTACAAGTGCTTTGATTGTTAGTTTTCCAATTCAGTAACGTGTTACTCAAATCAATACAATATTATATGTACTGCATTTCTGTATATTACACGTATTTATAAGTAATTCCCGAGCTAAGTTTACCTGGATGATAGCTCAAAATGTTACTAGAAGTAATCCCTAACATATCACTACGCCAACAGCTGACATCTATCACTTTGGATGACTGTAATGAAAACAGATGG